>JADDOH010012453.1:0-105547 GCA_016648135.1 Agrypnia vestita | reverse complement strand
CCCCCCCCCCCCCCCCCCCCCCCCCCCCCCCCCCCCCCCCCCCCCCCCCCCCCCCCCCCCCCCCCCCCCCCCCCCCACCCACACCCCCCCCCCCCCCCCCCCCCCCCCCCCCCCCCCCCCCCCCCCCCCCCCCCCCCCCCCCCCCCCCCCCCCCCCCCCCCCCCCCCCCCCCCCCCCCCCCCCCCATCCCCCCCCCCCCCCCCCCCCCCCCCCCCCCCCCCCCCCCCCCCCCCCCCCCCCCCCCCCCCCCCCCCCCCCCCCCCCCCCCCCCCCCCCCCCCCCCCCCCCCCACCCACCCCCCCCCCCCACCCCCCCCCCCCCCCCCCCCCCCCCCCCCCCCCCCCCCCCCCCCTCCCCCCACCCCCCCCCCCCCCCCCCCCCCCACCCCCCACCCCCCCCCCCCCCCCCCCCCCCCACCCCCCCCCTCCCCCCCCCCCCCCCCCCCCCCCCCCCCCCCCCCCCCCACCCCCCCCCTCCCACCCCCCCCCCCCCAACACAAAAAATTAACTAATTACTACATTATCATCTTCTATCTCCTGATTGCTTCTTTTATTCCCTTCTGCTTCTTCTATGACTCTTCGCGTCCTAATGGTACCGACCTACGTACGGCTTCTATTGATTTCCTCTTCTCTTCCATTGCTATTCTCTCACTTCTTTACACTGTCAACTACAGTTCGTCGCCGGCTGGTTAGTGACCGCTTCTCGTTCATTGAGTGCCTACAATCTAATGTCGCCAATGGCGGCTAAGGCGGGGTGCGCTTCGCATCCCCATTGTGGCCCTGCGCGGTGTCTCTTGCTGCACAGGCCATGCTGCGGCTATGATATTCGCTGTCACACACGACAGTTGATATCTACTTCGCAAATAGGTCCTTAATGGCGCTATCTATATGCTATATTATTATATATATATATATATATATAGATATACTATATATCTATCATATATATTATATATATATATATGTATACATGTATATATATAATTTCGTTCTCCTCGGTCCGAAACGTCCGTAACTTGCTGGAATTACAATTTAAATTATTTAGAGTGTGACACGCAACCAGCCCGTGGGCCAGGTCACGCCCAAGGATCGTTGTTAATTAAACCCGTGATTTTTCACGGGTGTACGGGTAGTTTAGATATAATTCAGACAAAATATTTATTCAGTATTTCTAACCGATTAATAAGTCAGAGCAAGTTTTAAAATTAATATTTTGAACATGCTTTAAAATTAACTCTCTTTGCCATCATATTAAAAAACGTAGTCCAATTTACTTAAAATTCTGAACAATTTTTTTTCGTATTTATCAAAATAAAACAATCACATTTAAAAATGATATTCTTGCACTAAATTTAAAGAAAGATCAATCAAATACAATTTCATCGTCAACTTTAGTATAATAACATATTTGTTCGTAATGCCGTTGTTCTTTATGTCCTCAAATTATAAATATTCTGATTTTTATCATTCACGATTCAACACGAAATTCTAACCTGAAAGACATTAATATGATAGTTAAATATCATACATAATTATGTACTGCAAGTGATTCCGTAATATAAAATCTGCGACTTGATTCATTAGTATAAAGAGAAAACGTAAATATTTCACTAACATAGCTGTCATCGCTCTAATATGGCGACAATTGCGCTGTGCCGAAGAAACAGCTGATCATAGAATGCAGCTGGGTTGACCAGTAACCAAAAAAAGATAGGGCGAATTTTCAAACAATTTTGAAAAACAAATATGTATATTAAAAATTAATAAACGTGTATGAATATTAAGTACATTATTTTTATAAGTGACCATTTTTATTTCACGTGTACAATATTTCTACACATTAAATATTATCTGCATGTATTTTAAAACAATCCATACTTCTCGCTGCATTATACGATTTCGCCATTTGTTTTTTTAACTGGCTACAGAAATCATCCAGTTTCCGCGACAGCACTTTTGGCGTAATTAATATATAGATTGCATTTTTTATTCAATTTAATTTTATGTGATTCGGAAAATCTACATGTAATAAATAAAACGATCTTTAGTCCCATATTAATCCGTCAAATAAGGATTTTACTATCGTATGAAACTTATATCTATCTGTTTCTCAATTAATAATGAAATATGTTAAATTAAGTATCAGCAAAGCTACAAGCCGCTTTACTTATTTTCACAAATATCAGTCAAGCAGTGCCCATAAAAAACTGGCGGCGAGGCTATGAACATGGTAGATATCAATATTATTTGAGAGTATTATTCTAAATATAATTCTCTTGGTCCCCGTGGGCTACTAGTATTTTACATTGTATAATAAATACTATTTGGATGACTTTGATACACGCTTATTCCGACTGTGTTCAGGAGGCCCGGTGTTTGCCAGTTTTAACAGACAGGAAATGTCTGAACACTTCATAAATCCATAATCAAGACAATGTGATTTATAATAGCAACACAATTGGCAATAGTAATTTGTACAATAAGAGTGGTTTAGGTGAAGATTATACCAAACAATATCATCGTTGGCATCCATCACTTCATATAAATCATTCAGAAAATCATACGCTTATAGAAGAATAGTCACTTACTCATTCAGTATTTTTTCGTTTCCTGTGATATGATATCTATTCGTAAATACATACATAAAACTCAATGTACATCTGTCTGTTCTACATACAATCCTACACTCCAGGACCAACTATAGAAAATTTTGCATGCTTACTTTTTAAGACCCTTTGGAAAACAGGGTACCATCCCCCCTTTCCCCGGCCACCCCACCCCATCGAAAAGAAATACATAATTTTCATATAACTTCTTCAATATGCTCTAAATGATTTTGTGGTGACATTATTAATATAATTAATAAGAATAACCTTTGTCTCATTTGTTGAAAATACTAACATGTTACGGGGCCATCTCTTCATCAGAATAGAATGTATAGGTACCTACTAAATATTATAAATCAAAAATCTAAATATAGACAAAAACAAAATAAAAATTATATATGGGAGAGGAATAAATAATTATTTACTATTGATTTGCAGTGATTGTTATTATTTTTATATAAGAAAAAAAGTGTAGAAATTTTCATGTTAGAGTTGTGGAACACTTATCGCGTACGGAAATTTAAATAAACAAATCTTTTTGAGTATAAATACATAAATTAAATTATCCGTCCGTTTGTGTAGCCGTAACTTCGTGTAATGTCCGTAATTTCGTTCGAATTTACAGCTAAAAAAAATAAACGCCTGGAGATGGGGCTTGAACCTCGGGCCAGCAAACCCAAATCGGTCAATCAATTCGCGTTGCTACCTCTCCGTGGACCGTCAAAATATATACTTAATTATATACTAGGGCTTACCAAAGACGCGAGCTAATGTTCCGTCATTTTTGACGGGTTGATTCTAGCAAGCATAATTCGTTCCGGAAACTTGTTCGTAATTAAAATCACTCGTATATCAAAGCGAATTTCTCCATAAGCAATAATGAAAAATCAAAACTAAAAATATTCATATAAAAATTATTAATATAAAATATTTTACTAAACATTTTCTATAATTTTACTTTTTACGATTTTCATTGTCATTAACGGAATCAATACTAACTATTGATTCACTACAATATTTATGGTTTTGTGCGACTTTACCAAAGACATTCCAATGACACTTTATTTTGCCTCATTTTAAGGATTTCACAGAAATGTGACATTGCGGTGTCGTTAAACAGATTCACCGCTCACCTCGCTGCAGCCTTATTAGGGTGGTGCTTTAGATATTGCAGAGTTTCCCACACGCGACAGAGATAGAAGAACCGTCGGCTCAGTTGTGATCACGTGCCGTTTGACAGGACCTCGCTCGTTTATCAATTCAAAATTTTCGCTCGTTCAGCTCATCAGTCGCAGACTAAGTTACTCGTAATCCAAGGTGTCACCGCATTATAAAATTGAAACATTTACCAGATTTACAATCTAAAAAAAGCTTAAAGAGTTGAGGTTATTGTTATGGTCGTTGGACATATTTACGTGTTAAATAAACCAGATATTTTATACGAACCGTATGTTATGCAGAGAAGCAAATCTCGACTCTATCTCTATACTCTAGACTCGAACCTAAAAAAGCTTAGTTGTAAGGAAATTGTACATGTTACGTGCGACTACATTGTTTCATTAATTTCCATCAATGAACACTGGGATTCAGATGGTTTCAACAAAAACAATCGAGTGATGTTTCATTTTGACAACATACAACTTGCGTAATCGAGCTCACGCATTATTCCATATCCCAAAATGCAGAACGGATGTAATAAAAAGGTACACCATAACGCGTAGTGTGCAACTATTAAACGAACTGAGCAATCATATCGAGCATGAAAAGTGTGTGACAGAAAGAACAATATGTCATGCAATAACTAAAAAAATCAAGACAATAATAACAGCGAATGTTAATGTACAGTAAATGTGGTCAGGAGGGGTTAGTACGAATGCATTCATAAAGAGTTATTTGAAATGTTAATTATCTTAAAGTGAAATCCAGGGAGCAAACACGGCCAGAGAGCAGCCTGGCCATATCTGCTGTTTACATCTCGACCGGCAATTATCCCATTACCCAATTATAGCCAGTTTCCGAGATTACGAGAAACGCAACAGCGTAAGTGAGCGGCAGGAAGAAATAATTGTAAAAATTTGAGACGTTACGCAAAAAAAAATTAAGGAAAAAAACTTTAAGCTGAGAATTTTGTAAGTGTATGTTATCACACGCAGTCAAAAAGGAAAAAAAGTTTGTATAATATTATTTAAAATACGTGCGAAAATTTTGACATACGCTATTTATGATCAAAATTTGACTATTATTATTTTAAAAATATATATTTGCGCACGTTATAAACAAATATTTTAAAACAAATTAGATGAATTAATATATCGAACCCTCAACCTTTCCATGTAGTACCTACCAATTTTCCTATCTTAACCTTTTAGGATTATGATTTTTTTGAGACTAATATATAAATGGGATTCTGCAAATGATACATATATAACTTATTCCATTTTCAAATGGATACGAGTATAAACATTATATATAAATCCATTTTTAATAAATCTAGATCGTTTGTGATCCAATTAAAATATTTATTTTAATTTGAAACACATTTTATTATGACATTGTAAATTGTGTTCTACAATCTATAATGATTATGATGTAACTTCTCAAAAAAATATGTTTTCATATTGATAAAAAGAAAAAAAAATGTACAAAACCACTATTAATTGAATTATCAACATGTTTCGGGTCCAATGGTCCCCTAGGGTACAACATATACTAAAAGTTGAAAATCTAAATATAGGCAATAACATTAAATTTGTCATTAAATGAAGAATATTTTAATGATTTACGTTATTTACTCGTACTTAATATATTTTATAAAAGGAAATAATTATAATTAATAACTGACCTTTGTCGTTATTAATTATTATTCGTCTTTCCAGAAAGTTAGGGACAGACGACGAAATTATATTTATATTTCCAAATCTCTATTATATTAGTACGCAAAAAATGCTAATGCGAAATGCAAACTATACCTACCACTTTGGATTACTTTTAATATTTTGTCTTTATTTAATTTAAGGTTCAAACATCAATAAAAATGTATAGTGTCAACCATACAGATATTATTTAAATAACTTTGAATAAATTAATATACAAATGCAACTATTATGAGAACGGACCGCGTCTCAAAATGAATTTAAATCAAAAAAAGATGCGTCACTTTCTACAACGCATATTATTTCCAGTTTTTGAATTGTATAAATTTATTCAAAATATTATAATATTTTAATATTTTAATACAATTAAACTAACTGTAAATTGTACACAAAGACAAATGTTTTAAATTTTTTCAATACTTCCGTTGCACCAAAATTTAAATATTTAATAAAATACAAATAAATTTACGCATTTACATAAAAATGCATAGTGTTATTCAAAGAATCCCGAATAAGCCAGTACACACGTAATAAAATACTACTCGTAGATCAAATGGTAAGATCTATTACCTATCTAAAGAGATAAATTAATTAGATATTATAAAGGACAGACCAACGAAGATACGTTATAAAAAATAGGATAGTATTCCAACGCCTTTAGATACTTGTAGATTATAAATCAGAGATAAACACTCAGAAATAATTGCAAGCTGAATAAATTAATTGGAAAACATAAAATATCCAAATGCCACGAATAAAAAAAATAAGAAATAGTCTTTATCTTGATATGCAAATAGAAACACACGAGCGAAGAGCGAAAGTCAAGGTGTTAAAAAAACTCTTCAGAAATATTGCATTCACTTTTATCATTACATGTCATAAACGTTTTGTCAGATGGTAGGCAAAAAATAAATTAAAATTTTACTTCCACTTTCGGAGTAGATTAGCCATAGACTGTAGATCGCTCAAGGTGAATAGTTTTGCTGTTTAGTTTTGTTTGTAACTAGATTACTAATTTTATTCTTAACAACATTTTTAAATTTATTTGTACACCACACCAGATGTTTAATTTTACCAAATAACAATTTTTACGTTATGTGGAAAAACGAGGCGCAGGATATAAGGGGCTTTGCGTATAAAATGCGCCATTGTAATATATGGCTACGTTTGAAAGTCCAAAGGTGCATTAGCTGCAGTTTGAGCAGGATGTCAGTAATTGATAAAAGTTGCAACGTGTAAAGAAAGCTCTTCTCGTAGTGTCTGAAGTTTATGTAAAAGAAGTAAACATAACTTTTAATAATAAAGATATATATGATTTAATAGATAGTTTCAGTAACATAACATTCATTCACTTATTTATTTATTATTATCTATTATTATTATTATTATTACTAGTGGGCTTTACAGTATTAAGTATATAAGGGTAAAATAATATTATACAAACCTAACATAAAACACGTTTTATAATAATAAACCAAAGAAGAAAAAATAAAGCAGATTTAAAAGAGAAATAAACAATCATAAAAACACATGTAAGTGTAATCTAGAAATTTAGAAGTAATATTTTTTGAAAAAAAAAATTTTGACGATTAAGAAAAAGAGAAAGAATAAAAAAAGAAAAATGCGGATAGTTTTATTTTATACTAGCCGTAAACCCGTGAAAAATCACGGGACATGATGCTAATTAATAACGACCGTTGCATGTAATACGAGCCGCGCGCTGAGTGAAACTCCACACTCAAGCGCCCGGCGTTCATTAAGGGCTAGCCGTCACCAGTGTTCTTGTTATTATTCCAGCCTAATTCTAGCGAGTTACGGACAGACAGATATTCGAAAATAGGATTGTTGATAGTATATTTTTAATGCTTGACTTGACGTTTGTCTGTTCCACTAAAAATTCTCAAATACAGAACGTTGAGCTTCTTCCACCTTTAAGGCCGACGCAACAATTTTTAGCTCACAGTGTCATTTACATCCCGAGCTACGTTCCGTTGAAGTTTCCATAGAAAACAAAAAGGATTTTTATAATAACAGAGCTTGAAACATCACAAGCAAATGATTATTTTTACAGTAAAAACATATCCTTTATCTAACCGACGACTCATTTCTTTAAGGTTTCTATTATACATAAGTAATTATAAAATTCACAACTTATTTTAGATTTAATATAATTTTTGGTTTGTAACAATGGCTACTAAATAAAGGTTAATGCAAAACCTTCTGAAAACGCAGCCGTCGAGTTCAAAACCTCGAGGATATGGAAGGAAGAATTAATTAAACAAAGGCAAATCGAAATCGATTTCTGCGTTGAGAAAAAACCGCGTAAATAATTAATTATATGGGAAATGCTCCTCTCCTCGGCTGATGAAAAACAGCTCTAATAAGATGGCGTAAATAATTGCGCTCCGCGGTGCCCACGCAAAGCTGTCTTAACCAAATAGAGAAAATAAGCAGGGGGAAGGAGAGGGAGAGAGCGAGCGAGAGAGAGGAGAGAACGAAAAAACGCTACACAAAAGTGGTTCGTCGACCTTCTCGCATTGAGCCACATTTTGTCCGGAGTATTGTGAATTTCTCATTGTTTCCTTTAATGAATCTCACTTTGAGGCTTCAGCTGTCGATTGGAGAAGCCTTAATCAGCCGGTGCCGTACCGCGGAGGCTGCGATGTATAATGGCCGCAATTAAAACACCGACACTCGCACATTTTATTTATCCTATTTGTCCGCGTGTCTTCCACACTAACTTAATTAATCGCTTAATTAGAATTACACGGCGTGACATGTAACTTAAAATAAACCTTTTTAACTAAGAAGAAAATAGTATCTCTACAAATGCAATAATATGATTTCATGGTGACAATACAAGCCGAAATTTATATACGTACTATTTCACAAATTAAAAATTATAATACTAGGCGCAATTAAAATAACGAGTAATAAATAAATGACAACAGGATATTATGAAGCTGTAATAATTGTGTTATATTCAAACGTCCATGTACGTATTAAATATATTACTCTGATATATGTGTATACAAAAGTTTAAAAAATAGTATTATTATACACTAGCTGTAACCCGCAAAAATAACGGTACATTTACATGCCGGTTCTTAAAGAATAGGTAATCACTTATTAATAGCCGACACCCATGAAATAGTAATAACAACTTTTATCAAATTATTTAAACTTTTTTTTGTATTTCCCCTGTCGGCAGTCAAATGTACTATTCTAAGGCCTGACGATTGTGTCGATTGTGCGTGCGTAAAGCTGACGCGACAATATAATTAAATAATTTATATTATATTAAATAAAATAGACATCAAAATAAAAAGAGGAAAAAATATTTTCCGATATAAAATATGTAATAAGATATATAAAAATATATTCCGGTACCGGGAATCGAATCTGAGCCTTCTGGGTGAGAGCCAGTTAATCTAGCCACTATACCACACAGGAGATACCATTAATTGCGAAGAAAATGTTTATAAAGCCAGAGTGCCTAAAAAAATATTTTAGAAAATATATAGTGCGCTCTGTAATTTTTTTAGGTACAAATGGTTCGTGTCTTTACTAAGTTCTATATGCAATCTATTTGAAGGGTCCCGAACGTACGATGATGGATGGCACCTCCATAGGTCCCCGCGTTCGAGTTTGCTCGCTCGGGGTTCCCAACCCATCTCTGGCCGTTTAATTTCGTTTCTAATGATAAATTTTTCGAAATATAGATTTTTTTTGGAATTTGATCGGATACGATTAGATATTGCTGTCTTAACCTTTAAGCTATTAATTCGTAAGTCTTTTACATATTGTATACCGTGCCGTATAATACCCAATTTCTATATGCGCAGGACGGATCGGAAATATCATATATTATGTGGGGAATCAATATTGAATCAATAAATATGAAAGCATCAATATTCAAACAAATTAAAAAATGTTTTGAATGTAGTCACCCAGGATTGCTTATTTAAATTATATTGAATTCTAGATTTTATGTAGATATCTATCTTTTCCACAATCATGTTTTCTATACATTTATAGGCTATGTTTACCAGGCGCGGGCAGTGGGAACATTGAAGCATGACTTTTTTGTAAACGTATATTTTTGAAAAAAAAAATAGAAATCAAATATTTATGCTACAGATTTTTATGATATATCAAAATATGAATGCTATGATAACAATTGTCATAGAAATATTACGAAATATATGCTATATTCCGATTTTTTTTCCAAATAATTGGTTACGTAAAAATCATGCTGCGATGTTCCTACTGCACGCTCCTGATGTTTACTATAAAATATCGAAATCAATAAATTATAAATAATTAATCCTCGATGACTGCATTAATTTTTTTTTATATTGCTGCCTTATTGAGTATTTTTTACAGCAAAAAACATATTTCATATATTTGTATGTATTTTTTTAAATACATGCATTTTTCTGGATCTTCGAAATTATTTAATAACTAGTGATCCAAAAGAAGCGTTTTGCTTTCTAATCGAACACAATTCGAAAAATGTTTTCCGGCCCTGGTCGCAAGAAACTGAAATTATACAATACTTTTGCATAACGTTCTCATATTTATATACAATCTACAATTTTATTTTTTATTGCCGCTCAGTTAGCCCTAGAAAACGTTTCTATGTTTTTTCGTCCAATTTTACAGGATTACAAATTTAAAAATTACAAAAATGAATTGGACGGTCATAAAGATTCAAGATTTGTTTAATCAAAAACGAATGTTTTGGATTAATTAAATCTATCCCAAGGATACATAATTATATAATTAATGATTCAAGTAACGTTTTTGAGAAAAAGGTTAGGACAGTTACAGTCCAAATGAATAAAGGATAACTATTCAGAATATTTCAGGCGTATTCTATGTAATGCTAATAATTCGGAAGAATCTCATTACACATATAAAGAATATTGCTTTAAAAAAATTCCAATCAAAAACAGATATCTCATTATTGACATCTTGTTTAATAAAGTGGAATGAAAAAGCTTTGGATGCCAGTCGCGCTTATGATAATTATAACACACATGTGAAACGGGTTGTAAAACTTAAATATATGTATACAACTTCCAAAAACTTGCTAGATGTGGTATTCTATCGGCTTAAGTAATCTATCTATCTATTCTGGCTTAAGTAATCACATTACATTCTGTAATGTGATTACTTAAGCCAGCCGTACGATAGGTCGTAAGCCCTATGAACACCCAAAGACTTCCGTACCTACTTTCCCATAAAAAATATAATTTCGTATCTACGACACATCTATAATATATAAAGGATAACCATATAAAATTCGATACTATTGTTATCACAAATATCACCCGGGAATCATATTTCCACCAAAAAAAATCTATAATCTCTAGTAATACAAGTACCAACCAGTAAAATACTGATTTACCTATATACGGAACGAGGCCGGCGCACTATGGAAAATTTAGGCCCGTTTTGGACCAAAAGTCAATAACACCTTTATTTCTAGACGTATTTCCATAAAATTTTGCGCACATATAAAGTAGTCTATATAGCTTAAAGTAGAAACCATTTTATTCAAAATATTTTGTTTATTAATTGATTATTAATATTTTAAAAATAATCATGACAAAATTAAAAATTGCTTTCATTTTTATTTATAAAAATGACAATTTGACTTATATCGTGTTCAAAAACTAATTATAATATTATATTATATTATATATATATATATATACTCTATATATATCTAATATATATATAATATATATATATATATCTATATATATATATAATATTATATATATAGACTACTTTATATGTGTGCAAAATTTTATGGAAATACGTCTAGAAATAAAAGAGTTATTGACTTTTGGTCCGAAACAGGCCTATATTTTCCATAGTGCGGCGGTCCACCCTGCAGAGGTCGCCAGTGAAATTATGATCGCGTATATTTCGCAATCGCGGCGGGTGCTCGGAGTGCAATTTCACGAAACTCTGCTGTTTTTAATGTTCGCGGCTAACGCGAACTGACAGTACCGCGGTACGTACCGGTCGAATCTGCGACGTGCATTTTTAACCACGCGACTGCGCCCGGCGTGACGGCTTAATTGGGGACATGACGTGGCAACTACGTTTCATTTCGGTGGGATGCACTCTCCCGCTGACGTATGCAGATTGCGACGGCGAGGGAATGCCGGACGCGGACGGACAAATAAGGGTCCCCCCTTCAGGGCCGTGCAGTGGGTGAGAGATTAATTATTTCCTCTCAACCGGTGCGACAATCTTGACAGTAGCAAAAATATATTTTTAATAATTCCTATGAAAGATACTGTTTTTTTCTCGAATATACATGGTTATTTGGAAAACATTAATAACCTCGCAGGAACATATTCCTGTCTTGATTATGAGACGAAAATGTTCTAGCTATCATGACCTAATATCAATAGTTATGGAGATATGCCACATCCAAGTTTACATTTTTTTTTAAATATTTCTGACTAATTTTTTGTAAAAAGTTGGACTATCATTACAGTAACTCATATCGATTACGAAAAATTCATTCGTTTCAATACAAGTTAAATAAAATGATAAAAACCCTGAAGAAATTCCAATTGGAGTGTTTTCCAATTGGAATTCGAAGGTTTTTATTTTTTTATTTGACTTGAATTAAAAGTTGTGAATTTTTCAGATTCGATATGAGTTACTGTAATGATAGTCCAACGTTTTACAAAAAGTAAGTCACAATAATTGAAAAAAAAAATGCAAACTTTGATGATGCATACCTCCTTAACTATTGATATTAGGTCATAATAGCTTGAACATTTTCGACTCATAATCAAGGTAGGAATATAGTCCTGTGAGGTTATTAATGTTTTCCAAATAACCCTGTAGATGAACCTCTAAATAAAAATACACACACGTAAGAACGTACTTGATTTAGAATTTCGATGTTTGAGAGCAGTCATTATATGCAAGAAATTAAAGATCTCGAAACAGTGCCAAAAAGTTGATGAGGCGAGAGTTGTGTGCCAGGACAAGAAGAGTGTGACGCTGTATCCTCTCTGCCTACCCCGCGGGGAAACGGCTTGATGGTAGTTTTATAAAGTATTACATCTTTACTCTTCTCAAATAAATAATTATCTTAAACAAACTTTGAACATCAAAACATTACTTAATACAAAGTTTTCAATGTTTCTATATAATTCAAATGTACTTACTTATTCAGCTATTATTTTATCTTTAAACCACAATTATTAAATGTTAATTTGAAATAAAAAAGTATTCACTTTTTAATTTAATTTTGACCGTTTAATTTTGCTGTTCAAATCTGACGTCACGAGACATTTTAATTTTTTTCTATTTAAATAATGTCTGAATAGTTTATTTTAGAATATAGAATGTTAATAAAACCTTTGTACGTCCCCTGAATGTTTTCTGGAGTAAATTATCATTGTCGTATGTAAATTTTTTGATAAATTATATAAAATAGAATAACTTCAAAATATTTATTTTACATAGACTTCTTGATAAGCACGTAGAACAGATAATGTGAACAGTGATAAAATTGCAACAAGACAGATTTAATCATCTCTGAGACACGGCCTGACGCTGAGTGATTGACTGGAATGTGCTGAATCTAGAAGCAGTGCGGGAACATCTGCTGCTCGAAGTAACTAAGCAAACGGTGACAGGATCGATATCCGGAATCTACATATAGCAGTGGTGGCAGTAACATGCGAGATGACCCGTGTACGGACAACGTGCCACGGAACTAATTTACTACAAACTCTAATATTGTGTACTTAGTAATAAATGGTATCTAATAAATGGCAAAAATAAATGACAAACTTATACTATGCATTTTATGACTGTAAACAGAAATACAAAAGTAAAATTTCATTGTAATTAACAATATAATTATTATAGGTTATAGATTCTAATTTATTGCGGTTTGGATATGAACAGCTTCATATGAAATGGTTTTTAATATTGCGCGCGCAGACGTAGCATGTACCAACTCTATGTTGAATAAAATATAATTTTAACAATATTTTTATATGTATGTTTAGAGAACACAATTACTGAATTTGAAGGTTTGATGAGAAGGGCTACAGATGTCTCTAGCATCTACAGATGTAGAGATGTCTCTAATCCCTTCAAATATATGAACGGTTTTCAGATTTGGAATATATATATTGGAATATGTTCCACTGGTATATCATTAAAGTTCATATTAACTTAGGCATTTCATTACACTGTACATTAGAGTTGTTTTAAATTTGGTTTTCTTCTTGAATGGCAGTCTAATTCTATGCGATGCACTGTATATTATATCGCCTCTTTAGTACGTAAAACAACAATTTTCTCGATACACGTATGTTTAATATCAGTATCACGATTTTGCTGATTCGGTCCCAAATAACTATTTAAGTAATTTGGGGATTTGATACATTTTGTTAACTCCTCGCCAGCAAACTTACACGCTTCTACAATATAATAAACTTACACAATATTACAAGGTACACTAAAACCTTAGAGTATATACAATTGTATATACCTACTCTACGACTAAAACTACTGTAGAATTTGAAGACTACGGCAGTACACATAGTAGTAAACACATTTAATGAGCGTTTTTAAGAGATTTGATGACCATTTTATTTAAACCTATTTATCATCTGTGTTGTCTTTAAATTAACATAACACAAAACTATACATACACGTATATAAGATAAACCATTTTTATTACATTGCGTTAAATTGCATTAAAGATGGGAGGATACAAATTCAAACAAAAAATACCACACTTCAACATTTCACTGACTAATAACAAAAGTACTACATTTAGGTACAGTGTGGATCCTGTGGACTTGAAACAATAAATGAACATATGTGTGTAACTGACATGCCTAAGTATTTTAGTTTATGTGTTACGATACGAGTACGATAGATTATTAAATCTTTCTAGAATTCTTCGACGAATATTGACAGAATGATGTAATAATTATTATTACGTAATAATTAAACTACTAAATTTTCTAAATAATAATCCGTCGGTAAAAAACAATAGAATGTGTCTCCCAAATCTCTTCAGAAACACTGCACACCGTGTTGCGCTGGTTCTCCAACTCTTGGCGACGGTGCGCGGTGGTGACTCGGAGCGTTTATCTGCTCAATGTGGAACAATAGAGATTTATACGAAGCTGGATGCATTCTTTAGCGTCGAAAGCCAGACTTATTATTTCAACATCTGAGTGTGTATGTAAGAACCTACATATATAAAATTCGCGCAAAACACAAAATACAGTGCGACTGCAAATCTACAGGATAATTTATAAATAAAATATTTTTAACAAAACTAATTGCTATGGTAAAATATTTTTTCATTGTTAAATTTTTTGAAGGACACATTGGATATATAAAAAGACATGTGTCAAGATGCATACGACAAACATTTAGTGGAAGAGATTTTTATTTGTATCTTCTTCTTCATGTGCCCTGTCGGTTCCCCTCGACGTCGGCGATCATCTGGGAGAAAGTTTCCCTGTCCAGGGCAGTGCGGAACAGCTCTTCCACGCTTCTTATCCCGGTCCACTCACGGATGTTTCGAAGCCAGGAATGCCGCCTCCTTCCGACCCCTCTGCGACCCTCAACTTTCCCCTTCATGACGAGTTGAAGGATGAGTACTTTTCGCATCTCATTATATGATCAAAGTATGAAATTTTACTGAGCTTTACTATGCTGAGTAAACTGTCTGTTTGTATTTGCTCTACGTAAAACTTCAACATTACTAGTCATGTCAGTCCAAGATATCCATTTTACGATGTATCCACATTTCGAACACCTCTAGGCGATTTAGAGTAGTCACCTTCAGCGTCCATGCTTCAACACCGTAAAGTAGAACTGACCATACATAGCATTTGATCAACCTCTGTCTGAGCTTCAAGTTTAAGTCGTTATTACAAAGTAGACTTTTCATCTTATTAAAAGATGCACGGGCTGTCTCTATTCTGCATTTTTGATCTCCGTATCAGGGTCCAGATTGTCAGTAATAATACTGCCCAAATACTTAAACTATTTTACTCTCTCAATGTTGACACCCTTTAATTGAAGGCACACATTTGGATGATTCTCTCGGCTAAAAACCATAAACTTGGTGTTGCTAATATTTATGTTTAGACCATAGTGTTCGCCAGTGGAATTAATTATACTGAGCAGTTGTTGCAGGTCTTCAACACTATCTGCCAGCAAAACGGTGTCATCAGCATATCGGATGTTGTTGATAGCCACACCGTTGACTTTCACGCCGATGTTTGTATTATCTAGCGCTTCATTGAAGACCATGTCAGAGTATATATAGATTGAACAAGTAGGAGAGAGAACACATCCCTGTCGGACTCCACGCTGAACAGGAATGCCACGTGAATTGGCCCCCTTCTCAACTTTAATAATAGCGTTTTGCTCTTAGTACGAGGTTTTTGTATATGATATTTTATGTATGTATACTTCTGAGGGCCGAAAAAACGATGATAGAGTAATGAAGAAACCACCAAACGAAGAAAATGGGACGAATTTATTCTACAATCCATCTACATAACGTGGCACCAACGCTTAACTGCCATTTTTTGGCGTATTTTTTTCAGTAAAGATACACATTTCTGTAATATCAAACACATTTTGAAAAAAAACTGTCAATCCAGTGGTACTACATTGTTACTAGAAATATGTCATTAATTTATTTATTGTATGTGTTACATTTTCTTCGTGGATCATTGCGGCCCTCGTAGCACAGTGGTCATGACACTGGCTTCTCACATCGACGGTTTCGTGTTCGATTCCCGGACACATAAAATATAATTTACTCAACTCCCATGATCTGTGTCAAGCGTCTAAAAAATCATAGCTATTCCGGACCGTTCACGATCTATCACACACACAAATATGTTATTTAAAAGGTGACGTTTCAGCGGAAACGTAAACTTATCTGAAAAAAGAGAAAATTCTCTATGTAATATAATTTTTTACTTTCGTATATGAGATATCCTTCCGATGGTCTAGGAAGGATTCTTTTATCGGGGAGTTTGAGATCCAGAGTGAAATTCCAGAATATTCTTCAAGGTTTATTTGTTCCGTGTTTTAGTACCTACTGGCTTGCTCATGGTGCGGCGCGTCCCATCTAATCTCAAATTCATACTGCGGTCAGCAAAATCTGAGGCACTCTGCTAGCTGGTAGTACCAAAGAGGCCTGGAGCCACCAAGTTCGCGGAACGTGCTTTCAGCATTGTGGGCTAAAATGTGGAATCAGCTGCCTCCAGTGTTGAGATCCATAGAAAATCAAGAATCTTTCAAGAAGAGGCTAAAAACTCACTTCTTCAAGATGTCACATCTGTAAAGCGCCCTTGAAGCTTCTTTCACGCAAAAACGGCGCTGTAAAAATTATCACAAACACAAACCTTTATTTATATTTAAACCGCAGGTTTTTCAAACTAATTTTCTTTCATTTTTTCTTATTTTTTTGTGCGTGAATATTTTTCAGCAACAGGAATGCGCGGCACCGCACGAGAGGCACCCTGTACCTAAGGGCCATAGACAATAATACAACAAATTTGCATACGGACACCGGACAGTGGCGGACGGAGGGGGGAAACATGACAAAAACACGGGTAAAATGTCGCGGGCGCATTTAAATTTCCAATTTCGAATTCCGCCGTGCGCGCGCGAAAAGGGATTTCAGAAAGAGAACGTACGCAAAGCGGTGCGCATATAATGCAAAGTAAATCGTTGGCTTCTTTGGTGGAAGGCGTTGGAGCCAACGCAAGATAAAAATAAGAGTAATGGACTTGTATTGGATTAATTCAAATAGCGCAACGGGAAAGAAAGGCGAGCTGTTGCTATGGGGTGGCGCAATACTCACGATTTGCCATAATTTTTAACGGTTAAACAAATTCTCAAAGACAATTTTAATCATCTCAACAAGAAATAAAATATAATATAAAAATGAAACACACAAAACTATGAATATATTATATTATATTGTCACAGGTTCGGCGGGCGGTGGGAGATGAAATGAATCACTTAAACTTTTATTTACTTGTCACAAGTTAATTTATATAAAAAGTCACTGGACACAAACTAAACAGGAGCACTATTTCGTAATTCGCATTAATCGTCACTCGAGAATATTCTGTACACGTAAGTACTCCGGTACTTTGTATACTTGGATTCATGCCGTTTCCTTTTCTGTTTCCCATTATGTTATTTCTAGAATTTCTGGTACAATTTCTCATGTTCTATCGATTTCTAGTTATTTACAAATTATTCCAGACCTATGGGCAGTTTAATTATTCTATGTGTAGTTTTTCTCGATTTATGATATTGTGACAATATAAGTAAATACAGATATTACCTACAGATATAATTTTTTTTTTGATATCTTATCTTTTGAATTTATTTTTGTATCTACTTAAATTTTTATCTTAATTTTATATGTATATTTTCTTTTCTTTTAGATTTATGTATTCTTATGATTGTATATATATATTACTGAATTTTATTCTGCTTTCATTTTTACGTTTACACTTCTTTATTAATGTTATTTGTTACTATTACATAACTATCAAATGAGAATAACTGCCACACAACAGGTTTTACCTAGTGTGGCAGTTATTAGTAACTTATATTAACAAATGTAAAATAAACAAATAAAATAAATAAATATTGTATGAAAGAATCAGTTTTCGGAGTCCAATGGATGTTTTCAATATTATTTTTTTCATTCATTTTCACGTATTCAATATGATTACATAAGCATGTATTTGTATGTACGAGTACGACTTTCGATAAAAAAATTGCAGAATTTCGCAGGCTGTATAATTCCAATTGTCACATTTGTGATGTTGTGTACACTTGTCCCTGACATATCTTGTCGTTGGTTGCTATATTATGTGCTGTATTTATTGCCGTATTTAGCGGGGTCGCACAGTGGCCTTTTAGCAAAAAAAAAATGCCAAGCAGGCGGCTAATTAGTAGGACCGATATAGGAGCTATATAGCTTATAAAACGGTTCTGGGTAAGCGGTTGGTCGGCCCTCGTTGAATTTATTGCTAGATGTCGAAAATGTTACACATGTTATGATGTGCTCTCCAATTTTTTCGATCAAGTTTTCAATATTTCACTGTTGACCAAAAACAAACACTGTTATGATACCTGAGCCTCCGTATTCACCAAAATCTTTAAAGGAGCTAAACACCAAACCGAAGAATTCCAGAAGTGCGTCAAAGATTAGAAAAGGTGCTGGCAAAATTGTATTCTATCTGACTAGTCTGAATGAAATAAAATTAATACTGATGAATCTTTGGAGAAGTACATAAATTCCGAGTACTTTTTTTATCAAACCTCGTAGATAAAATTATTAATATTAATTCCCCAGTTAGAGTAGAGTACTATTAAAAATAATTATCAGTACTTGAAAAAATTAAAATCAAAACATCTAAATCATTGAGAATCAATTTTAAATTTAAGAAGAAAAAAGCACATGCATACATGGAATATGTCACAAGTATTTTTACTATTTTAAAACTTATCTCAATGCTGTTGTTATGAAAATAGACCTAACTTGCAGATCTCCCGTAATGTATGATGATGGACAAAATTGCCACCACCGAACGTGGGTCGGAGTAAAGAAATAAAGATTTCCCTCCTCAATCTCCGCCAATTAAGTGCAAAATATATCTGCTACAATAACTAGCAACTTACGAAGTTGAAATTGAACTTAAGGAGTCCGGCCTGGTTCTGGAATTTGCAGAGCTCCGCTTATTGTAGATCGAGTGTACGCTGCACTTGCTGTGATCACCGGCGAACTTCTCTTTTGATCATTCTTAACTCCCACGGTTTCGTCGAATTCGGAAACAGACCGACAAGTCTATTTCCGAAATTCTTAAAATGTTAAACCTCGGATACGTCGTATTTTAGGTACCGCACGAATGGTGTCAATTTTTCATCCAAGAAAAAACAACGGAATGCCGAAATCCAATTGTAAAAAGTTTCGGATTTTGGTAAGTTAAAATCCTGGCCAGCGATTGGAACAGAACACCTCGAACGCCAATTTAGACCAAGGACACTTCAGGCGGTTAGCGATCACGAAACACGGAATGATGCTGGAATTCCCGACCGCTGGATAACTAGGCGAATGTTTTAACCACTGGACCAAAAATTAACCTCTCATTTACTTGATCCCATTGTTATTAAAATATCTTTTTCTAAAGCAATGTAATAAAATATAATTTAAGTGGCAACTGCATTCTATCGAATAACTTATTAGTTAGCCGATTATTGTAAGTCTTAACTTATCAAAGATCAAAAAATATAAGTGGAATAAATAAAATGGATAATATTAGGATAATTTTTTCAAAAATATTTCACTATTGATAGGGATTAAAAAGTTCGTTGAAACATATGCAATAAAGGCGATATGAGGTGCTAATTTGGTTTTAAATTGACTAATGAATTTAATTATGCTGAAAGACCTAACGCTTTAAACCCTAAAATAAGATTGATGGCAATATTCTGTCGAGTGACTTTATTAATGATATGTATTAAAATTCCAAAAAGTTTCAAATAGAAAAATAATTCAGCTGGCCTCATTAAACACATTTCCCTTAGGGATACACATTACGGCTTAATTGATGGCGCAGAAATCCCACACAACTCCAATTCCGCCCCTACGACCTTTTTAACGATACTCGGGTCATTATTGTTCCGTTGCATTCGCAACAAAGAAATTAATGCCGGATATGTAATTAAAGCATCATGCAAATTGCGGGGATTGGCAATAAGAATTTTATTAACTTCTTTACGAGGTGGCTCATAATGAAGGCTATTTATTTTCTTGACGTGTTGTATGAAACGCAGCCTGTGCATTATAATACCCCACAATATGATTTAAGTTTACACAGACGTTTCAATCAGCATTAATTAAGGAGTCTATAAGAATATTTTTGCAAATATTAATTTTGTATATAAGGGTATAAGTCTGAAACTGAAAATAATTATTTATAATTGTTCGGTATTCGCATTTTTAGGCGCTAAATATTAGCGAATTTGTATCTCCGGCGTTTACGTCTAGAGTGACAAGTATTGTTTTTTCCTTTACCGAACTGATTATCGACCTCCACGTTTCGGAAGTATTTTGTCATGAGATCGTCGCAACACCGTCGGCTTCCGAGTTTATAATCAAATTTGTGATGTGAGATGTTGTATACTTACCACCCTCAACCTTTTTATTGATCCCAGCGATTTGCGTCAGGAACTATTTTTTTTTTGTAGTGGTCATGAGTCATGACGCTCACCAAGCGACCACCAAATCACTAGAAGAGCGTCATGATCACTACACTAACAAACTAATATTGGCCTCGAAACATGTTGATTATTCAATAAATAGTGGTTGTATACAAGAGGTTTTATTTTTATTAATATAAAAATTAATTTACGTGTTTTGGTTAATTTCCTTAATTTTTTTTTAAATCCTTTTTATTATTATATCGGGCTTGAGATAACAATATTGTTAAAGTGTGTTACGTTTGCTTGATTGATGCATTACTGCATTACGCGAAGATTTTACAAGAAATTTTCTACACGAAACGAAACAACAATGAAATTTTTTATGAAAAGTAGAAAATAAACTCACTAGTGTACCTATGTAATAACAACGGTTTTTTTTCTAATTTAAGCAGTCAACAAATATTTACCGGACTGATTGAAGTTTGTATTAACTGTAAAGTACATTGAAAACCAGATATTTTTGTAATATATATTCATAATTAAACTAATCTATTGACTATAGCTATTGTAGTTTTAATACATTTTTCAAAACTAACTATAATATATAAAATAAATTCAGTATTAATTTAGTATTAAATTTAGATTAAGTACTGTTTTATAATGTTTTGAATTATTATGAGTAAATCTTAACGACTCGACATTTTATGAATAGCTGCACACCCCAATTAAAACTAACACTAACTTACATAAATTATTATGTACTAAGATTTTATTATATTCGCAAAACAATCGGCTTCACACGGTTTACTACATGCTGCTTAATGACTATATTAGTAGCCATCTGGATGCAAAAAATGTATGTTGAACGGGATTTTCCTTCAAATTCAGCATTGCATCCGAAACGGATACTTTGCCACCCAATTTCTCATACGGACTTCGTTTTAATGCCTTAATGCACCCTCCCGTTCATCCGAATCTACTAACATAAATAATACTTTTCGGATACATTTTCATTTTGCATACAAACTGCTCGTATAGTTTGGCAAGATGCCTTAATAATATATCTATATATATATATTATATATATATATATATATATATATATATATCATATATATATATATTTCCATTTTTCCAGAATCCACTTTTATGACGCCTATTCTATTAAGTACCTGCTGTTGCATCACATCTATTAAAAAGAAAAATGTTACGTTCAATTTACTTCATCCGCGTTAAGTTTTTACACAACTAATTTTTGATGGATGTATTAATAATAATTTTCTATTTTGATTATTCTTTAAAGCAGCTTAATTAGTAGAAAAACATAATACTTAAAAATCTCACATTACCAACTCGCTTTGCTGTTATTTTAAAAATAAAATACGAATCATTTTACTTAGCATTCAAAATCATCGAACAATTAAACCGCACTCATTGAGCGTGTAAAAAAGGTAGCGTGTTAAAAACGACAAATAGTAAAAAAAACAGACTTCAAATACAGCTTCAAAACGAAGTTTCGTATTTTTCGTCGAATTCCGCCCGCTGTCCGCTTCCCCGGTGTGGACCCGGCATTAAGCCGAGATCACAATGGCCGCGGGGGCATCTCACACCTGAACTGCGACGTCGGCTGTGAAGCGATCAATTTACACGGTTTCAATTAGCAGTCCATAAAACTTCGGCAGCGCGGTCAAAACTTGTTATTACCATATTTCCATTATTCATACCTGGGTGTACTTACGCACATTGCGGATTTACTAGCGCAAGACTAACGCACTCGCTAAACTATTATTACGACACAAATAAAAAATAATTAATCGCTTAATTAGACGTCTCTGGATCGAGAATTTTTGGTGTTTCGTAAAACAATGAACTGATCGTTTTTTTTTACTGCGACTAATTATTGTAGATTACGAGTCGAATGATATGTCGCCACTTGTTCCAGTCCATGGCGTTTTTGTGCATTTCAGGAGAAGGCTTTGTAACAAAATTTTAACCAGGTCGGCCCAGAAAATATTTTTTTTGTTAGCAAAAACCGCTCATACGCCTTTAAAAGTACACATAACAAGTAAATAATAAATTCACAGAAAAAAATATAAAAAAGTTATTTGACAGAACCTAGAATAAAACAGTCCAAAAGTAAACAGCAGATACAATAAGTACACAAAAGTTTATTAAAAATTAAGTTTGCAGTAGAGGTTAAATCAGAAAATGGATTCCAATTACCGCTACGCCGTAGAACATTTAGACCCTAAAAGTAGGAAAAATAAACTACATGTACGACGAAGAAAAATGTAGACACAAGAAAAGCGAAGAATTGAATATCAAGTAAATGTAAAATAAAAATCCAAATGGTGCCTCTTTACCCTTCCTAGAGTCAGTAATATTTACATAGTTTCCTTCTGTCGTTACTATATAGGTATTTAATTTTTACATGATCGGGTTTTCGTTCAGTAGGCTGTGATAGCATATTGAAAATATATTTTTTTATATAATTAATTAACACCATACCTAACTAACACCTCTATCATGAAAGAGCATTGGCGGATGTGTTAAAGGAAAAATTCCCACCCGACCGGGAGAATCTTCCGGTGTTCAACATTGTTACATTTATTTTGTTCGTTCATTTATCTTAAATATGTTTTAGTTATATTGTTATTTTTCAATTATTTACTGTAAAATATGTTTTATGTTAGGTATATAAAAATCTTTTTAATTTTCTTTTACTGTAAAAGCCCACTAGGGCGTTGATTAATAAATAAATAAATAAAATAAAAAAATTGAAAGTGGTAAAGCTAGTAAGTAATAAGGCAGAATAATCTATGATAGCCAATTTATGAGTGTCAATCTTAATAGAACTGGATTTGATTAATAAATCACATGTAGAAGAACTTCAGAACACATTGTGGGGTTCCGATTCTGAGAGTATTGAGAGAGACGTCGAGAAAATGAAGAATGTACTAACTTGAATCCCAATTTTTTTTAAGAATTAAAATAATAAAATGTCGTGTTGAAGATCCTACAGTCAAAGAACAGGTTTTACTAGGGTCAAGCCAGAGAAATATTCCCATATATTTTATCCATACGATCTAACTGCTTGGGTCAAATAAAATTGTTGTGTTAACGTTGACGTATGGTTGTAAATTATACAATTAATAAGAAAATGTGTCAGAACTTGAAAATTTGGCTCTCAATGTTTTGTGTGATACGTAGAATGTCCAGTATTATATGAAATTATTTGCTTGGTTGTTAAGTCTACTGATACGATTCGTCAAGCGATAAAACGTTTAAAATGTGTTCCATATCACAAATTTTCAGCTAAATCTGATCTAAAATAATCTATTCTGTATGCGCGCATCTCTATTTTTTGAGTCGTACATTTAACGCTTGCAAATCCCACTGAAATGAATATCAATTAGTACAATATTGTCGCAGGTTCGTGGCGGTGTGAGACATGCAACATATACAATCAATTTAAATTTTATCGATTACAAAAACCACTGGACACAAATTTAACTGGAGCACTGTTATTAATTCACACTAATTTCGCAATAGTCAGTGAATGGACACCCACCGCATTCCCAGGAGCGTTTTATAAGCGAAAACTCCCATATCGCTCCTAATCATACGTCGCGTCGCCAGGTTGACAATTTTTTCACTAATGGCCCTTCCTGTGCGGCACCGTGTAAACGAACGAAGACACCGCAAGTTTCGGACCGCAAAATTCCATTCACTGCTACTCCTACAGATCTCAACGCAATTTCTTTATTTATTTATAAAAATACAGAAAATAACATTATCAAAAAATACAAAGCAATAAAATTTAAACAGAGTAAAGGCAAGGATAGATTGAGTGGGAAGGAGGGACAGTGAGGGATCGGTAGAAAGGATATCAGGATACTCTCCCTATAGAGGAAGGACAAAATAAAAATGGGGACAGTTCAGACGTCCACAGGTCCACACTCGACTATCTCATTCACGTGCGTGAAACCCACGTCCCAGCGATTATCCGGAGGAGTCCGAGGTCGGTACCATCCTTAACGAGGTCATAGTTCCTAGTTCCATGCTCCATCCAGGTCGATGCTCCATCCCTTCTAAGCCCCCAAGCATTTCCTCTCTCGCATCATTTATCATTATTATCATTCCTCTTTCGCACTAGTCGAGAAACTTTTTTAAGCCTAACACACCCTACATCAATATTTTTATTCATAATCTCATAAAGAAATCATAAAAATATCTTTTTTCGAGCGCCCAAAGTAGAATCCTTCCGTAATGGATTAATTTTATTTGATTTCTTTAAAATGTTATCATTTAGATTCCACTGTGGGATAAAACGTATTCAACTTCTTTAGCATAGACCTCGCTCAAGATAGTGAGACAGTAATTATATTTTATATTTTAACACTCTGACAATAATGTGATAAATATACAAACATTTCATAAATTAAATTAGCGTAAAAGTGAGTGAAAATCAAAACCTACCGAACGCATGTTTGCATATGCATGTTTTTGACCAATTACAGAAAACTGTTTTCATCTTATTTATAACGTGAATAATATGAATTAAAAACTAATGAAAAATAAATTTAAAATAAAACATTAAAGCAATATAGGGAGTATAAAAGCAAAGGCAGCAATATCAAAAAAAAAGAATCGAGTATTATTAATTTAGAATGTACTTAATTCGATATTTTAAAAGAAATATATTAAAACTTAAACTTATAGGAAACATGATTTTGGAAGGGATAGAAACATAAAATTTATAATTCAGTACATTCTAAAATAATAATACTCGGTGACCTTTGCTATTATGATGTATATGAAACTTTTATGTTCCGCGGGCAAGTATCGATACCTTTAAAAATTAAAAATTTGGCAATTTTTTTTCCAGTGATCTTTTTTTGCATATCAAAAAGTATGGATATATTTTTTTTCCTGGTGACCTTTCTTTTTATTTTGGTCGCCAAAAGCTACATTTTTGAAATTGATATTGATTTTTTCGATATATTTTTCCGGCGACCTTTTTTTTTTGGTCATCGATATATTTTCCTATGATATTTCGATATTTTCCCGATGTACTCGATACTTTTACGAGTATGACACTTTTTTCCGATACTACTCATGAGTACAGTATCGATACTTTCTATTCGATATCGTGTCCCTACCAAAGACTTCCACACTTACTCTCCCATAAAAAATATAATTTCGTCTCTGTGAGACATCTATAATATATATTGATTGATACTACTTATTAGGGATAGGTAAAAAATATCGATATATCAATATATCGATTTTTTTTTTGAAAAATAATCATTTTCATTTTTTTTTGACGACCTTTTTTTGGTTACCTTTTTTAATTTTTTTCTAGGCGACCTTCTTTTTTTTCGGTCATCGATATATTTTTTTTCGATATATCGATAGTTTTTTCCCGAAAAAATCGGAAAAAATATATCGATATTTTTCTCCTGATATATCGCAATTTTTTTTTGGCGACCTTTTTTGGGTACCTTTTTTATTTTTTTTCTAGCGACCTTTTTTTGGTTACCTTTTTTTTTGGTCTTATTTTTTCTCGGATAATCGATATATTTTTTGGTCGCCAAAAGCTTATTCCCCTTAGGGATGGGTAAAAAATATCGATATTTATCGTCGATATATTTTTTCGCAATATATCGAATATCGATATTTTTTTCTGGGATAATTGATATTTTTTTCTTGGCGATTTTTTTTAGTTTTGGTCATTTTTTTGGCCACCTCGACCCTTGTTTGGGTATCTTTTTTCACTTTTTTTTTGGTGACCTTTTTTGGGTATCTTTTTCACTTCTTTTTTTGGTGACCTTTTTTTTAGTATCTTTTTTCATCTTTTTTTCGGCGACCTTGTTTTGGTCATCGATATATTTTTTTTTCGATATATCAATAGTTTTTCCCGGTATATCGATATTTTTTTTCCGAAATATCGATTTTTTTCCGATTTATCGATATTTTTTTCCTATATATCGTTTTTTTTCGATATATCGATATTATTCTTCCGATATATCGATATTTTTTTTTTGGCGACCTTTTTTTTGATGATTTTTTTTCATCTTTTTTTCGGCGACCTTGTTTTGGGTATCTTCTTTTTTTTTGTTTGGTCGCCAAAAACTTTTCCCCTACATTTTTTTTGAAAAAATAATATCGATAAATATCGATATATTTTTCTATATATCATCGTATATCGATTATTTTCTACACTTTTTAAAAATATTCTATATTTTATATATAATAAATAAATAATTTTTATATATAATATATAAATAAAATAAAAGATTCGATATATAGCGATATTTTTTTTCATTTACCTCTCCCTACTATTTATTTACTTATGAGTAAACTATCGATACAGCCCCCATTAAAACATTAAGTTAAAGACCCCGCTTAAAAAAGCGGGGAACAAAAAATTGGTCATAGACTCATTTGAGTGTCCCCCTCCACGGAAATCTTTAGTAAAAGGCGAAAGATTTATTCGTATTGAAGGGAAACCAGAGTGACGATAGCAACGTCTACGGGAGTCTAAATGATATTTTGTACGTCATTCACATGTTAGTTACGAACGATAGTGCTGCTATCTTTCGACGTGTTTTGGAACTTATCAGGCGCCAAAGTAAATAATATGTACCTATATTTGTTGTAATGTTAGTTATCTATAATGTGTCTTCCACATAAAAATGTAAAATATTTTAAATTATTTATGAAATTTTTGTTAAACAATGGATATTTTATGTAGATATGTTTTAAATTTAAAAAAAAAAAACTGATTTTTAACAAGCAATAACTTCGGATTGCTACTGGTTATGATATTTAAGGAATATTTAAAATGTAGAAATAGGCTCAGGGAATATATTTACATTCAACTAAAAAAAAATTGTGGTAGGTTACATTTTAATACTCAACGACTCGAGTAGGTATACTTTTTGAACTCGTGTAAGCCTTAATAATACGCTGTTTGATTTCAAGACAGAGTTTTTAGAGAAAATAAGTTTTAAGAAAAATTTTCCAACATACACGTGTTAAACAAAAATTAATGCGGCATTTTTCTCAACTTCAAAATAGTCAAGGGCGAAAGCTCAGACGTCTTCCCGGGAGGAATGCGGCGCGCTGCAGCGCTCTTCAAGCCGCGCCAATTCGTTCCGCACGGTTGACAACCGCACACAAACGCGAGCACAAAACATCTCGAATTTGCCTAGACAGCTGTGAAACCGTAACAGACAAGTGAAATGTGGACACTTATTATTTGTTCCAGCACGAAAGCGTGTTGTCTAGTTTGTAGTAGTTGCGTAAAGGAATCGCTGCGGCTTTGTACCAGCAGCCATGCGTGATAATTTAAACCTGAAATATGATATAATCACGTGGTCGATCAATGGGGAGTTGTATGAGGATTTTGAATAATCATTATATCCAGATATTTGATAAGATCCTTTTACTGCACTTTTATCACGTAACGAGAAGTAGTACATTAAATGTAATTGAAGCGAATGTATATAAATATTTTAGGTGAAATTGGATGATATTTTTTTTGTTGATAATTTTATTGAAATTTTTTGAAAAACAAAAATGACCGCATCATTTACTTACTAGCAAAATTATGTAAATTAGGAATACAAGGGAATCTCTTAAGCTGGTTCACAAGCTATCTACTAGATAGAAACCAGCAAGTCAGAATAAATGACTCTCTGTCATACAAATTTACATCAAGCAGTGGCGTACCTCAAGGTTCCCATATAGGACTGTTCTTATTTATTTTCTTCATTAACGACATTGTTGCAATTTTCAAAGACCCAATAAATGTCTTGTTATTTGCAGACGACATGAAAATTTATATCTCAATTAAATCCCTAAACGACTGCGTGATGCTTCAAGAATCACTAAAAAAACTTCACGATTGGTGTACTATCAATAAACTTCACTTAAATACAGATAAATGCCAAAGTATCACTTTCTGCAGAATTAAAAATCCAATTGTTTTTAACTATCAGATTGATAACATCCATCTAAATAAAGTATATGAGGTCAATGATTTGGGAATCACAATTGATTCAAAATTAAACTATATAAGTCACATTAACAATATCTCCAACAAAGGAATGAAAATGCTTGGATTTATAATTCGCAATTCCCAAAACTTTAACAATCTTTCTACTTGCATACATCTATATAAATCCCTAGTTAGAAGTCAGTTAGAATACTGCAGCCCTCTATGGTCACCATATTACACAAGACACATCCACACAATAGAAAAAGTACACTATAAATTTTTAAGATATTTAAACTATAGGTTACGTATCCCAATAGAGCAAATTAACTACAACTATCTTCTACAAACGTCAAGTCTAACGAAACTCTATGATAGACGTAAAATAGCTGACTTAATTTTTCTATTTAAAAAATTTATAGTAACAGATTGGATGCACCTGACCTCCTATCCCTTATTACAATCAACGTGCCACAAAGGCATACCCGTTCCCAAAATACTTATTTCTGCAACAAAACGAATACTGCGCACTTCCAACACTGTACGATTAACAGATTACTTACACTATGGAACGAATACGCACACATATCGGATATCTTCAGTGTTACATTAGAGTGCTACCGTACTCATCTTAATAAATACTTCTTAGAGAAACAAGGTAGTCCATTTTAGTTTCTAACTCGATTGCTTCATAATTTCATAAATTGTAATTAATTCACCATTTAACTTTTTGATACTATTGATAATGTATATTATTTCTTTTTTATACTTGTACTATTTTATATTTACTCTGTATTTAAATTTTATATCTTTGTTATTTTATTCTGACTTTTGTCACTATTACGCTTTTTATATTTACTCTGTATTTTATATCTTTTATCTTTGTTATCTTATACTTACTTTTATTTACTTTCTCAATTTATATTATAAATTATTTTTTCATTTTATATCATAAATTACTTTGTCACTTTATATTATAAGATGTAATTTGTGTAACATAAAATTACTTCTTAGAGAAATAAGGCAGTCCATTTTAGTTTCTAACTCTGTTGCTACATAATTTCATAAATTGTAATTAATTCTCATTTGTTAACTTTTTCATACTATTGAATATATATTACTTCTTCTTAATACTTTTGTTATTGTATATTTACTCTGTAATTATTATTATTTTTTTATCTCTGTTATTTTATGCTTACTTTTAACATTATTATGTTATTTTATATTAACTCTGTATTCTACATATTTTATCTTTATTATCTTATGCTTACTTTTACTTACTCTCATTTTATATTATAAGGTAATTAGTACAACATCAAATTACTGTAATAGGTTTTGTAACCGTTGAAATAAATAAATAAATCATGTCCATTCCCGTGGAGCTCTTCCGCCGTGACTGAAACGCAACACTCCGCGGTGCACGTTTGTACGAGACAGAAAAGAAGTCGTGTACTTATTTAGAAATGAAATATCAAAAAAAGAAGATTTTGAAAAAAACTTTAAAAAATACGGCACGGATAAAAGTCTCTCTTCTCCGTGTATTATAATACGTCGTCTACCTTACCAATGTGAAAAACAATCTTCAAAGATCTTACAAATAAATGGTTAGTAATTTTCTCACTAGCCGTGGTTTAAAGTGAGGAATTTATTCTGTTAAGGAACAGAACGGGTATTCCCTCTTACACACACAAAAGTTTCCGTTCAATTGTTTCACGCGTTACGGTAAAATAGCGGGCGTTATCGGCATGAGTAATTATTACCGGTTCCTGTCAAATGGATCCAATACCGTTCCGAAAGGCAATTTAACCCTTCAGTACACCAAGAAACATAAATAATGCGGAACTTTTAGCCTATCGATGAGACAAACCATGCGCTGAATTATAGTCGGATTATTTATCAGTTGAAGCGAGACCTGAAGTAAACGTCTAGATAAACAGCGGGCACACGATAGTGTGGTCTTTCTACAGATTGCATTCAATTAATGAAATTTTAAAATATCGTAAATAAGTCTCCGTACGATATGGCCGACAATTTTATAAATATGCTACTATATAAATATAGACACTATTCATATATGCGGAAATATAAATCTTAATATGTAAAGTAATAATAGGATATTGTTTTCTAATACTAGACCGTGTTTTCTAGTACCTACTTGTATTTATATGTATGAAAATGTGAGATAAATTAAAATGAGCAATTTATATTCTGGCTCTATTCACATATTGTACTTACATAAATTGAATATGTCAAACATATCTACTTCCTTTAGTAGATATGTTTGAAAGTTTCTAGAAATAGAAATATTTTAATAGCACGAAAAATCAAATGAAGCCCATTTACTTATTCAAAAAGAGCAAAATGAATTTGTAGTGTCATTATTAATATAACTATTTAAAATGAACTTTTTTTTCAACACTTTTATATTGAAAATATCAACGTGTTTCAGGGCCAGTGGTCCCGTTGTCAGAATAAAATATATACCTACTAACAAATCCAAAATTAAAAGTAGACACTCAAAATATAAAAAAAATATAAAAAGAAAAAAATGTTAATAGTAAATTGAATATTATAAATAACCAGGTCCTTTTTACAAACTGTTATCTTTTAAATTTGTTTTCATGTAAGTATTTCATTATTATTCATTTCCCATATAATATTTTTTTATATTTTGAGTGTCTGAACTTCGATTTTTAATTTATAAGTATATATTGTATCCTGACGAAGGGACTACTGGCCCTGAAACATATTGATATTTTCAATATATAAGTGGTGAAAACGAACCAAATTAATTATCAATTAGAAAGACATACAGAAAAATCTAATCCACCAAATAATATTTTGGCTACTAATTTACATGCAGAAAAATCTAATCCACGAAAAAATATTTTGGCTACTAATTTTTTCGTGGATTAGATTTTTCTGTATGTCTTTCTAATTAATTTGGTTTTAAAAACTTCACAGAAATTTGTTCTGAAAAATTACAACTTCACAAATATGAAAGTGTTCTTGAATTTAAAAAAAGTGAAAACGAAGTTTATTTAAATGGAGGAGAAGAGGATGAAAGGAAAGGAATTTATGTTCATTATTATAATTTTCGCAGATCATAATTAATGAATTTCGGCATTCGTAGTAGAGCTTGAAATGTGAAAATATTTGTATTTGGAGACTATACGGGTGACGAGGAAATGTAATAAATTCATCCTATAGAATCTGAATACAACTATTGTGCAGTCCGCGAAAACACCTAATTCTTTCAGGCACTCCCAACTATTATAGTAATAAACTTTTATTCCATTTCTTGCATGCCACCTAGTAAGTAAGTAAGTAAGTAAATAAGTTTTTTTCTTTTTTAGCAGTAAGTTGTTTTGTAAAATAATTTTTCTGTGTAAAGCGCCCTTGAGGTGAGTATTCGCGAAAACGGCGCTATATAAATTATCCAAATATTATTATTATTTTTATTATCCTTGAGAGGTGGTATCCTTACACAGCCTTCACTTAAAATATTATTATTTATTGTGTATTTATCCCGTCGAAATAACAATTCCTGAAAGTAAGATTGAATAATTTCAGCTCTGTTAATGCATTTATTTTTCTGACATAGTGAATCTTCTAGCAGTGTTCAAAACTAGGCCTATGTGATGGATGGCAACATAGTACTAGATTTAGAAAATGATTTATTACCTTTCTAATGCCGATGGAGGCAGGAAATTATTTCGTAAACATGAGAAATAACTCAAACAAATAATGTAAAATTATTCAATGCTCCACATTCGTATCGATAAACAAGCTTCATGACCAATTTTCCGTGTAAAGCTTTCACAAAGTGTCCACGATCAATGCAGGCCGTAATAACTGCCCGGACGTCGAGCCAAATCCTAATGTTTATGCAACGCAATATTTAAATAAACGTATTCACCGCGCTCGCGATTATCCGCCGGGGCAGCGCGAATAATGCGCGGTGTAAATCCGCCACCACTCGAATAAATAATTGATAAATTGGTCCGCTTCGGAAATGGACCCAACCAGTTCCAGAATAGCCTGTTTTGCACGACGAAAATCTACGCTACAAATTTAACAATGCAACTGAAATTAAATATACATTCATCATATTTACTTGCCTACAGTCTGGGCTATTCTTAGACATTATGGGTGAGCTAAATAACGCCGTCTGTACATTTGTACAAACAAAATAATTCACATAAAATGTTGAATTTTTTATAAGATATGACTTGGCAGTATTCTAATTGTTTTAAGTTCCAACTATTTTTCTGGACTACTTAGTATCTACCTACTACGTACTTAACATTGCACTACTAATTTAGATTAATTTCTAGTGGTAAGTATGTAACAGATGGTTGTCTTTCGCTGTTTATTTTTCGTCTTTTAGCCATTTCGGTACTATTTCCCGCCTCTGCCTAGTCTGACTTATACGAAAAAACTTAAAAATCACATTGGTAATCTTCAAAGACGCATTTTTCAGAACCGTATTACGGTGAAACCGCGTTGAGCGATACGTGTACTTGTAAAATATTGGCCGATCTGTCAGAAATTGGGTAACAATATTATACAATCAATTACGGACGCAAAATTATTTCACCGACTTCTGTAATAAATTGAAAAATTAGCGACCCGTTCGTGCGAAACGTAACGCCGGCAATTATCGGCTCGATTCCTGTCGTTACGTAACGCGGATCGCGACAGCAACGCGGCCACGGCGGGGCTTGCATTCATAATAACAATATTAGTATTATTTCATGTTTTTAGTTGGGAATCGTATCGATCCACGTTTTGTGTCGGATGGCGAGGCAGATAAGGCACAAATGCCAGCGTTTTGTGCAACGGCGGTGTTGCGAGGTGAGACCTTTCGAAATGTTTAAATCCCAAGTATGTACTCCGACAAGTGTTTTATGTTAATTTATTTCGTGCTATTTATCGATTAATGTCGCGATAAAGGTGCGTGCATTAGCTTTGTTGTACTCATTAAAATACAATTAATAATTGTGAAAATGAAAAAAAAAACATTTCAATCAATTGCTAACAAATAATTTTATAATCAAATCGGTCTCAACCCACCATTTATCAGAAAATATTTATTATTTTAAATGTAGCAAAATAAGATTTGGGAAGCAGTAATACCCAAAAACGGGACCTTTTGTTGGGCCAGTAAATTTGTTCGCAAAACTATCTTTCAATGTTGAAAATATATTTTACTAATTATCAAAATAACCGAATTTTACCAATTAATGGAAAACACTCACTGAAGACACACTTCTATAGCCAGAGATTAGGTAGGTACCTAGCGAGTTTTAATTAAAGCGGTTTCCGTCTTGTTTAAATATACAAGTTTACACCACTTGTACTGGTACTTCTAGCGCAACAAAATAATAGTTAACAATAAATTATTGATTATGTTAAAACACTTGATAGATCAAAAATATGAAGGATGCACAACAAACACTTAAGTATGAAAATTTTTATGAAGATAACTTATCCCGTTAAAGTTGAACTAAGATCATCGTAATTTTTATTTTAGTAAGATTTTTTTATTAATTTATTTTCTAATTAATTTTTATTTAATTAATAAATCAGAAATTTATTAATAAATTAATGATTTCTTACTAGGATTTAATAAGATAGCGTAAATATATACCAATTACTACTTTATAGTAGAAAAAATATCTTCTTTTCTTTGTCTTTTTTTTTTACGAATAAATAAATACTTATTCTTTAGTAATCGACATGTAAAAGTACCGGGTAAAAAAGACTGTTTACAGCTAGTATTTATATAATTCTTAACGCTACTATAGGCCACGACTCCCAATGAATGTACTTCTCGCAGACAATCCTACTGTGACAATACTACGACATACGGTAAATATCTAAATGCAATCCAGTTCAAAGGAAAATCATTAAAACGACAGCATTATTAATTATTTTAGAACGCCAGATAAGAATAGTGGACATGATGGGGAGCGAGTTCCAGGTGGGAGCAGTCGTGCACTTATTGAAAACTTAAATGACACCGTCAAGCGACCGCAAAAATATTTGCATAACGCTTGTTAGGAAAATATCTGCGCCGGACTTAATATTTATGACTAGAAGTGCGCCGACACCCGCACTAAGTAAATGACGTTTTCAGAAATGTCATATTCTGAGAATGGACGAAAGCTGTGCCGTTCATTAGACAGCACGTAACAAAGTTAGTCCATATTTACAGGTAAAGATTCGTATCAAAATAATGAGCCAAAAATGTATAAATAATAAAAACGTAACATAATCTCACTTTTTTTATGCAAAACTAAACACAAACGTAAAAAAAAGTTATACTAGAAATACTACTTTTAAGTTTGCTTGTAAATACACCTTCTATAAACTCGAGCTATCGGTTCATATTATGGAGAGTATAATGGAATGTTTAAAATGTTAATATAGGTGTAATTTATTTTATAAAAATCATTGTAATGTATAAATAAAATAAAAGTACCACACAAGTGTAAAGAGGGTTGATTCCAAAATCGAGTGCAAATTTGGTTTGTGAATAAAAACTGTATGACCAATCAGTTTAAAATATATCACAAGATGGTCGTTCTGCGGTTTTCCTGCCTCGAACTGGAGTTAGAGGAATCTATGATGCAAGTTTAACAGAGTTGTTAAAATACCACTAGAAAAGACAAAACGTTCTAGTTTCCCTGGGAATTCCAGAGATTTCAAATAGAATGTCAACATATATAATTCGGACACAAACTATCGTTCAAATTCTAGCATACCTCGGATGCACAAACTGGGCAATGAACTACCTACATATGTCGACATTTTAAATCTATCTCTCTCAAAATTTAAAAAATCATTATATGATCATTTCTTTTCAAAATATTAAATTTTTATATAATGTCTTAAATTTTTTATATAGACCTGGCTATTCAAATTTAATATTGCTATATTATCGGTGAGTAAAAATTTCTGAGATCACTACTGTACACTTTTTTGCATATATACTTTTTTTACATATATGTCTAACCTCATTATGTTTAAACTATGTATATATACTCTTTTACATTTATACCCTTTATTTTTCTTTTACATTTAATCGTTTGTTGTATTTTAATTATGTATAAACCTGTTGTAAAAGGCTATTAAGCCGTGTAATTAATAAAATAAATAAAATAAATATATGTTTGGTCACACTATACTCACATGCTTCCTATCCCCTATCCGCAAAATCCTAGGAGAAATCAGTTTAAAACGTCACCTCGTGTGAACTCGTCTGTCACCAAGGTATCTTTGCATCGCGTATATAATTCTGTATTGAGGACATCTATACTTAAATAAGAAATTAATTTCATGTATGACCAAGTGAAATTGAATATTCGTGCTATAAAATATTATTTTATCTTGAAGTGAACCGTTCGGTGTAATGAGTGCAAAACTTCAGAGGAGACAATATTTGTAATAGCCCAAAAAATTTCATACAGTCTACTATTTCTTCGAAATGTTCTCAGCAATAAAGCCGATCTTACTGCCAGCGAACTGATGCAACAAAATAAGTTAATTGAATTGTGAAAAAATCTTAGAAGTTTCAGACATATTCCAGTCACCTTGTACAATTTATCGATATCAGTTATGTTGGTGGCGTCTAACAAATTGTATCATATACGAGGCAGGGATCTTTACGAGACCGCGACATGTGAACCCGGGAATGCAGATGAAAACTGACCATTATCTCGCGCGGTCCGGCCCGCCGATTGGGTTCGCCGTCTCGATTCTGTAACAATGTTACGATTTTCGCACAAAAATGCGTTACATGTCGGTAACGGGAGTGTTACGTGTATGAAGATAACAGGATTAGATACATTGGTCCGGTGAGTGTCTACCGGTCTGGCGAGTACGGCTTCCAATCCTGATCGACACACCTTTCCTGGTTTATTTCTCCGCACTCCGTATTGCACTCTCGTGTTTCTACCGTTATTTCAGTACAATGCGATGTAGGGAACCCGAGCCTGCGCGTATGTAATGTCCAATGGGACTTGTTTCGATGAGAAAAAGCTACCAGGAAAAAAATATAGATATGAGAACTGTAATCGTATCATCATTTATCTGAACTCTTATTTTATTTTGTATTTTCTAGAACATTAACAATTTTAGGACAAGACATACACACACACATACAAAATATGTAATTATGTATAGGAAAGTTGTCCCCAATTCAATCATAAATGTTTATTGCATGATCCAAAACTAAAATCAAACAAATAAATTAAATTTTTTGTAAACAACCAGGTCCTTTTTAGAAATAGGTTAATATATCTTTTAAATATGTTTTCATGTTAGTTGGTACATAATTATTATTTATTTCCCATATATAATTTTATATTTTGACTGTCTATACTTCGATTTTTAATAGTATACGTTTCATCCTGACGAAAGGGCTATGGGGCTCTGAAACATGTTGATACTTTTCAATATATAAGAGGTAAAAACAAAAACATTTTTATTAATAATATTAATAAAGTCACCACAAAATCACTTTGCTCTTTTCGATGAAATTTATGTATGCCGAATTATGGTACCTTGAATTTTAAAAATTTTTTTTTAATAACAAATCTTATATATTTACATATTTGATAAATAAATAAAAATTAGGTAACTCTAAAATAAGAGACTAACTCTTGTATCTGGAGAGGGAGTTTCACATTTATATATATATATATGTATATATTTTTTATAGTACATAAATATATATAAGAAAAAAAAGGTACATAATATGAGATAACTAATGCATGAAGTAATGCATAAATAAAGTAAAAGGATTCTCTAAAAAAAACATTGAAAATCACATAATATGTCAAACGCGAAGTTCCCGACACTTCATTCGCTACTGAACACTTAACGAATGCTAATAAACGCGGAAAGTTCCCGACAAGTCGCAAGGGCTATGCGGCCAATGAAATTTTTCCACGTGATTCGTCATTGCTTCCTGAATTATTCATTTGTTTTATATAAAACCATACGGGCGAGGTATACTTAGGAGAAAAATCACATCAACAAAAAAAAGGTAGGAGGTTAGCAGGGTCGATTAATCAGAGCCTTAAAAAATCACCACTAATACGCAACCTTGCAATAAAAATTTTGTTAATTTCTGCACTTCATTTTTAAAACATTTTTAATAGTTTTATTTGATTTGTATCAAAGTGAATGAATTTTTAATATTCGATACGATATAAGTTACTTTTGTGATTCTCCAATATTTGACAGAAGATGGGACAAAAATTTAAAAAAAAAAGCGCAAATATTGATGTCGTTTATCTCAAAGTGTGACGAATACTGTAAAATATAAATACATACACAATAATTAAATGAAACTTTATAATTTTTTTTCAATTGATTGAGCAACATCGTAGATTGACATTTTTAAAAATATTGATTATTTTATTTGTATATATCTACTTTTATATGAGTGTTTCACATACATGTTTCGGAAATACTTTTCCATCGTCAGGGTGTTATACTCATATAAAAGTAGATATGTATATACAAATAAAATAATCAATTTTTTTTTAACCTTTATAATGTTTATTTTATTCACAGCATCCCGGAAATACAAACCTACATCTCACTTTTTTTATACACATATCACTTTTTTTAGATCAAACTCCGACAGTCAAGAGTTGTTACAACGGTCACGACAGAGGCCTTTAGTTACCACTGGTCAAGAATCTCTTCATCAAAAAAGATCATTACTCCTTAGTGTAAGAACTAAATGTTTACTACTGTTTTCGCTGCGGTCCAGATATCTAGAAGATGATTAATGGTCCATTCTCCGACGACATCTGTCTTCAGTTGTTGGACAATAATAAGCGACCTATGTTATTTTTAACAGATAATTAAAGCGTTTACTATATAAGCTGCAACTAACGAGCTGGCTAAAAGACAATGTGACAGAACTTCAATTTTGTCACGTGGTCCATTTATCATGTTCCATGTTCACGCATCTTCACATTCGCTCTTTATATTTACAGACATAACTATGATGACGCGTTTACTTACTCCAACGTAAAGTATTACCTATCACTATCAATGTTTTGGTTCAGTTTATAAAATATAAAGAAATTCAATGTAATGGACAGATATATGTACAAATATAAAATAATTTTTGAACAAAAAAAATAATTTGTTAAATTTGATTGAAAATTGCGAGTTTCGAAGCTTTTCTAAAATTTAATTATTTAATTATTTAATAAAATAAAATTATTCGAAAAATTACTTTTTCACACTTTAGATATCTATAATAGAAACAATCAGTAAACGTTTAATACAATGCTGTATAAAAATTGCTGTCTTTGACATTGTTGTCACACAATATAAAAATATTCTATGTATACATATAGTGTTCCAATATTATCTTTTTTCGCTTCAACAGGCCAAGAGGCTAAACAGAAGCGAAACACATCACAAAACACCCAGTCTTGAGTAAGTCACATAGATTAATTGTGACCTCACCGGGAATCGAACCCGGAACCCTCGGTATGAAAAGCCAGTGTCGTACCCACTGGGTTACGAGGGCCGCCGATAATATAAATAATGTTACCACAAAGTTATTTTGCTGTTATTTAAGAAGTACTAAATGACGTTGATAGTGTCTACGCCCCCGAAAGATAATGTATTAAAAATTATATTTCTTATTACTCCACTTTAAAAATATAGAGGTATCATTACTAGCTACGAAAATCTATATATACTAGTTTATGAGAATAGACTTTAGATTCTCTACAAAGTCAATTCAAATATACGAAAGATTCTCAGATTTGAACATATGTATATTACCTAGAACTTTCAAAATTTGATGATGTGTGGATGTTCTTACGACAGAATTGGTGAACGTTGCATTGTGTAGAGCGATCACTTAAGCTAGCTCATACAAGTTGTAAACCCTGGCCCATCGTATAAAAAGACTTCTACACGCGCTTCTCATATTCACAGCTACGTCTCTGTGAGACTTGTATAATTCATATTAATTAATATACGATATGAATGTGTTCTTGAATATGTATATAATATCTGTTGTATAAATGTATGTCCAAACAAAATGAATTATTCAGTTAATTCTGGCGTCCATCTAGCGGTGGCATTTTCAACTACCGTATCAAAAAAGTGGATTGCTCGATGGACAAAAACAAAAATTAATCAATTAATAAAAATAAGAACTATATATAAGGTCGATATATTCACGGAAACATAGATGGTCGCTATAGCTTAGTGGTCAGAGCACCGGCCCCGGAAAGGAGGTGACCTGGGTTCGAATCCCAGTAGTAACCTAATATTTTTTCGTGAATTAGATTTTTCTGTATGTCTTTCTAATTGATTAATTAATTAAATTTAATATACGAGTACACCTACAAGTTTATTTTTGGATACGCTACAATATATTTACAAAGAAACGGCGGATAACTGTGCCACTGAATATCTTGGCAAGCTTAAAAAAATGTTGATTATCGAATAAACTTGACACCTTTCGAGGCCGTCCCGAATTGAATTTCGTCCGCGAGGCTCGGAGATGACCTCAGGAGGCTCAGCAGCGGACACTTAATAAATCAACGTTATTTTTTACCGCAAAAGCACAATACCTATTATTAAAATCGCGCAACAATGAAAAACATTTAGTTAGCGAGGAACGCACCGCCACGAGAGACAAGCGCGTCAGGAAAGATTAATACTTTTCTCGCGAATGTGGCCGCGGAGAGTCCGCGGCCGCGATCTCTCACGCGGGCCGGGCGCTCCTTTAAGCCATGTATTCACTAGGGGACAAATTGTCCCTCAACAGCACGCGCGGCATAGAGTCTACGTGACGTTGCAACGTCGTGCACTGTTCCGCGACGTCGCGCACAACATAGCGCGGCATTTCTACGTGCCGTGGCAACATTGCCATGCGCACGATATCCGAGCGAGCTCACTGCAACATTCTGCGGAGCGTCAGTACCACGTGGTATGTTTACAAGTGAATACGCATGCGGGGAAACGAAATCGTTATTGAACTCACCGAGCTATATCGATCGAAGATCGCATAGAATGTCCGTCCTTCTTTCTCTTTGCAGTAAATAATTTCGCATTCTCCTCTTACTTATCGATAAACTCATTAACATAAACAGATACGCGGCTGTCATCGTAACCTCATAGGGCGATATATTTCCGCGACGTCTGGAAAACAATAATTATTTGCAAAAAGGACCTTGTTTTTAATAATATTCAATTTACTACAGTAAAACCTCGTCAATTTGAAATTGCGATGCAAAAAAAACATTTCGAATTGCGCGGAACCCCGTTTTCGCCAAATGAGATACCGCAGCTGTCATCCTAACCTCATCGGGTGACATTTTCGCGACAAGATATGCGAGTCCCGGTGTGTACACGTCAAATGACCGCGTCATTGTCCCCGAAACATGAGCGTAGATGTTGATGCGACATGCCGAGCGGAATGTTTCGCGATTTGTCCCCTAGTGAATACATGGCTTTAGTCGGTCGGCCGGGCGCCCGCGCCGAAGACAACGGCAACAACGGCCGCTAAAAAAACTACACACATAACAATTTTTAGCGGCGAGAGACGGCCGTAAATCAATCTATCGGTGCGGTGTTAGCTGTCAATCGGGCCGAGATCGTGCAGGGCTCGTCGCGCCCGCAGCCGGGGCCGACGATTTGCTCGCTTCTTAACCGCCGCGCGCCGGCTCGGGAATGCGCCGCGCCGGGGCGACAGGCGCGCCTAAACGGTGCACCGCGAGAAGCGAGGAGGAAGCGAATTCAGCGCAACGCCCGTTTAGATTAGACGTCGCTAGCACCCATTTAGATTTTGACAACAACAACAAAAAAGTAAGCCAAGTTTTTACAATACGCCCTTTCTCATTTTCGGGTTTCGTGTTTACCGTATGCGTCGGAATCTCCACACAACTTACTGAATTGTATGAAAAAACCACTAAAAATTTGAAAAATAAATGAAAATTTGATAGATGTTCTTGATCGTCGCCACGAGTCTACTTGCAAAGTTTCAGCTCGATTGGATTACGGGAAAAGGGTTAAAAATCGATCCAAAGTTTTTTCGTCATGCAAGCAAGCAGACGCCACGAGTTAAAAGAAAGGAAGTAAAAATAAATTGGCACACCTTGGAATATACGCACTCTACACTTGTCCTGTGATTTTATATCTCATATGAAGGGTCTACGGAAAGGAGAAGCTAAGTCTGTTTTACGTGTGAAATTTTGATGCAGTTTTATAGTATTTTGTATGCAATACAATTCGGAATATTTTGAGAATGTTAAAATTTTTCAAGAATTAAGATACAGGATTTTATCCCCAGAGGGACGTCATTAATCAAGATACATACAGATAGATGTCTCATAGAGACGAAGTATTTTTATAAGGATAAAATATATAATGTTATACCAACGGCGACATCTGTGCTTATTTGTATGACAAATTTTCAAATCACAGAGGGCGATAATAAAAATACAACTCACATTTGTGTGCAAAGTTAAGATATATACATATATATATATATATATATATAACTTCCAAAAATTTTATACATGTGGTAGTCTATCATTGGTGGAATTGGTGAACGTTGCATTGTGTAGTGATCAATTAAACCAGCCGTGAAATAGGTCGTAAGCACTATAAACATCCAAAAGATTTCCATACCTCCTTTTCCATATAAAAAATAGCTTCGTCTCTGTGAGACACCTTTAATATATCTTGATTGCAATACAATTATATTAAACAGACCGAACGCAAAACGTATCTAGTGCTAAGTTATGGCAGGGTAGGCGGCAGGTTATAATAGGGAAGGAGTCCTTGAATTCTTTTATTTGAAGAACTAAATAGCATAATCTATTTTTTTGTACTAACAATATATTGGTGAAAACATATTCTTTAAAGGCACATTCAAATTTTTTTCTATATTTGAAGCCTAAAATGAAAATGATAAACAGAACAAAAACAAACAACATTTCAAAGTCTTCAAATTTCAATTTCAATTTATAAGAAAAGTTCAAACTGTGTTCACTTACTTTTCGTGGACTCTTCGTATAATTTGTCAATCAACAACAAAATATTTAATTTTATGTGATAGGTATGTACATTCTTTCCAATTCCAATCATAAAAAGCGTATTTAATAATATCTAATTTTTATTTTTTCAACATTGTACTTTTGTATACATGTGTATTCTGTAACACGTCATTTTCTTAATTAAAATGAAATGTTTTTACTTTGTACTTTAATGTCATAATATAATACATAATATTATAAACAACCTGTTTCAATATACATGTGAAAAGATCAAATAAAAATAAAAGTAAATAAATTTAGAAATATGAAATCCCATATATTCACGATGTCACACCATGTAGAGTAATCATCGAAAACCGAAACATCACTTGTGTCACCAGTCGCACTACATAGCCATGGAACTCACAGTGCGCGTTTATCACTCATACCGATCGCACGTTTATTCGATGGTGTGACTTAGGGCCGGTTGTTTCAAGTTGGATTAAAGTAAGCGTTCTTTTAAAGCATAGATTTTTACGTTCTCCACCAATCAGACGACCCGTATTCGAAAAAATCTATGCTTTGATCGACCGCTTACTTTGATCGAACTTGAAACAACCGGGCCTAACACCCAAATGTTTCATCGTCAATAACTTGTTTCTGATTCTGAAAAAACTCTGAAAAAAGATAATAAAACTCGACAGAAAGAACAATATGGGAGAATTATCCTCCACGGTCTCACCGGAAAGGGATCAGAATCCCCGAATCCGGGGTCAGTAGGGAAGAGATGGAAGCCGCAGGGCTTACGAACTGTCGTCGGCAGAGATGTGTGCTGTCACTTCGGATGAATTAATGAGTTAAAATAATCCCAAATAAGTCAGTAATGTAAAAAAAACAGATAATTTTACTAAAATGCACTGATGTGAATGCACACATTTCAAAACGTCGACAAAAAGCATTTACTCTTTGTAAATGTGAATTATTCATGTCATATGTCAAGAATTTCATAATCATTGCAATAGCGCTAATAGCGCTTCGCAACACTATAATTTTATAATGTTTACTTCTATGTCAATTTAATTATGTCATTTGTCCGCTCTGGTAAAATTATGATGGGAAAAGGCTGAGTGCTTCGTGCTCGTACGGATAATCAAATCAGCACGATCTTTTTAACGTGTAATCATAAATCATGTAATCATAATTATTTATTAATAATAACGTAAGTAATATAATTAATAATAATAAATCCTGATTTGTAAGCAATTAGATTAATAAACTGGGAAAAATATAAAATTTGGTTGCTTTTTACTGAAAGCAATTACTTAATAGAGAAATATTTTGTACGAGTATAATACTATGTATTAAAATAATACCTGTATTATCTTAAATTGTAAACTTCATTTATGATTATATTCAACACATTCTTATTGTGAAGTTGCAATTTTTTCATAACATAGTTTTATGAAATTTAAAACCAAATTAATTAATTAATTAGAAAGCATACAGAAAAATTAAATCTACGAAAAAATATTTGGCTGCTACCGGGATTCGAACCACCACTCTCTTCGTTTATAACGCGCCTGTCCCGGAAATAAGAAGATCCGTGGTTCGAATCCCGGTAGCAGCCAAATATTTTTGCGTGGATTTCATTTTCTGTATGTCTTTCTAATTGATTAATTAATTTGGTTTCATTTATGATGCTTAAATTGAGGTTACAAAAGCAATTATACATTATTAATATTAATAATAATAGTATACACAGTAAAGTGGACACTCGGGAACGTTCCCTAGGGCTAATTAAGGAGCAAAGTCTAGAATTAAAAGATGTATAGATACACATATTTAAAAAAATATATATTTTATGATTCAATATCATTATTCAAAATGTATACCTATTAATATTTTAAAGGATTTCATATATTTATAAATAGACTGAAGTATCACATAATTTTTAAGATAAACGATCTCAAATTAATTATACATTAAATTAAATTAAATGCTTAAGCTGGTGTAATAGTAACAAATTCTCAAAACCACGATTACAGTAAAATCCATATTCAGGTACCGGTGGCAACTAAATATTTTTCGATATGGATTTTTTCGTTTATCTCATTTGAGAAATGAATAGCCTCATTTATATTAAATAACAAATTTTCTATAATTACAATTTAACAATACTAATGCGATTTCATTAAAATATATTAGTACTGTTATCTAATGAAACTACTGCGCTTGTGCTATATACGTCGGCTTGGGAAGGGATATAAACGACCGAACATCGTTTTCAAATGTTTGTGTCGTGACCACTTGACTACACAGGCCAGACTCCGTAGGCAAGATTGTATCCACTAAACCATCAAACGGATAAATTCATCGGCAAATTTCCCATATCCATCAGAATAATATCTTCAATTACACAGAAAAACGCATGCTTCGCCCAATACGTACGTGAAAAGTATACCAAAAACGTGACATCTGAAAAGGATAGAAATGCAATTAAATACACCGACAACGCGAGAGTATCCAGAACTCGGCAGTAAAAAAATCTATTTTTCTCTTCGTTCCTTTAAAATTGGTCCAGCTGACCCGCGGGTGACCCGGTAATGTTCTCGCTCGGGTCCCGGGGCCCTCACGCCGGAATAGCTAACGAGATAATTGAAATACACAGCCCGGGTATTGGGAAACGCAAACAACGGCCAGCGAGCGCAACACGCGACGCCCAACCCCCAGGTAAGTGGCGAAATATAATGAGAGAAAAGAAACGCCGAATGTTCCTTCTGGTAGCCGGAGCCAGAAACCTCGAGCGACAATCACGCGACATTCTCTCGGTGGAAGAATGATTATATCGCGCAGGAGAGAACGTTATTTAAAAAATAAATTTTACCGACCGCAAAATTGTTCATCGAAATACCAATAAATCTTTAAGGAAGCATTACGTAATTAAAAATCAATGTATGGAATATTAGGTCGATAAGCACACCACTTATTTATTTATTTGGTCGTACAAAAGGAGAATAAATACATGGTAAGAAAATAATACAAAAGAGTAGTTATGTCTCCCACAATTATAGGACAATACGGAAAAGACTCGGTGATAATAAGGAGTAAAATAAACAGCAATAATAAGTAATACGTATAATGTATATAACGCACATGGTCAGGAAGGATGACGAGTTTCTATGTACTATCTGGCTCACCATACGACGATACTCTTCATATTTAGTATTAAAAATATCTATTAAACGTAAAAGGTTATAGGAGTGTGAACATTTACGTGGGATGAGAGAGGATTTTACTTATACAAGCATGATGTGATATAAATTCGCCTATCAATTGTGCAATAAGTTATATGAAAATAATATATCAAGACAAGAAACTTTTTTGACCATTTTAACAGTACAAGTCGATTTTGTAAAATTAATTTATGTCAATTCAACAAAATAACCTCATGTTCACAATATTTTACTCAAATATATTCACTAACACAAACCAACACCATACCTCTTTGCCAAGTAATAATCTAATAATAATAATCTTTGTTAAGTAAGAATCTTTATGATATCAGGGTGATGCGGACACAGAGTGACATCTGGTGACGATGCACCACGTCTTAACAACGAATACAAATTAAATATCTGGAAATTGGTATATGCCATGATTTTAAGGTTTTGTACAATTCGAGTGGAATATAACAATCGGTGAATAACTGAATTCGCGTAAAGCCTGAAAAAACAAGCTATACTTGCAAGTAGGTGGAATAGTGAGCGCGAATTTATTCATGCAGTACGATTGAAAGTAAACAATCATGAATTGTGATTTTTATTGTGTTCTAAATAAAGGTGTCAAACATGTGTTTAGTTCTCAAGTGCCGGGCAGTCGCCACGGCTATGACGAAGCATTAAGCATTATATGGCGGACCAAGTCTTGCATACTCAACCTGGTTACGCTGGAATACACTGAATATTATTAAAATCAGTAGCAGTTTATAAAAGCTCATATTTTCATTTTATAATGGCGTTGTTGCTAGCTTGGCGCCATATAAATTGTTACTTCTGAAACTGACAGAAATAATTAGGTAGATTTCGTATGTAAGAAAGTTTAATTTTTTCTCTAGCATCTCGAAGACTTTGATCAAAATCTAATTAAAAACGAGAGTTATCGTGTCTATGAAATCCGTTATACGCATTTTTTTACATACGTAACGTATTCAGTAACTTTTTAACAAACAGGTGGTAGTTTCGATAGAAGAAAGCTTTGTTTAAATTTTCCAAATTGCGCCCAGAGAGCTTCTTCGGCATTTAGTATTTCTATTAATAAAAATAAAGCAATACAAAGTGCTTTTATTTCAACAACTATTTATTAAATGAACAACGTATACCTAACAGTCTTAATTGGATGTATGGAAAACAAAAAATAAATATATGTGATTAGATAAAATTATAAAGAATTAATGTAAATATAAAAGGTAGGTATCTGTTATATGATATTTTATTTGCTTTGAACACTTTTTCTAATTTCTAAAATTTCTTATTGTGTTATTATGTTATTTTATGTATGTAAAATTTCTAAGCCATTATTAATATCAAAATAATGGTTAATTTCTAAAACCTGATCAGAAAATTTATAAAATACCTTAAATGTACTTTTTAAATTTATTTTTGCGTTAGTTCTTAACTATTCATTCAACTACCAAATATTTATTTTTGTTGATGACTATACTTCGAATTTTAATATTTAGTACCTGTAGGTACGTTGTATCCTGATGAAGGGACCATCGATCCAGAAACATATTGATAATTCAATAAATATCGGTTTTGTACAGAGTTTTATTTTTATTAATATAAATAATTAATAAACAATTAATATAAATAATAATTAGTTAGTTATGTGATATAAGATATCGATTGTGACGATAATTGGTAACTGACTACTTGTATTTTGGCAAGAAATAACTTAGAATCTAATTCTTCGATAGTTAAATTTCAGTTAACAATCATCGTTACAACTGTCACAATAGCTGTTAAGCTCATCGCTAATTTCTTGTGAAATTTTCGCACAACTCGAGTCATAGCATGATAAATGCAATATATAATAAAGCTCTTAATAATAATAATATTTGAACAAATTCCGGTTAAAACGGTTAATTGTTTCAGAGAAGCAGTGGGGGCATTGGCATACAGGAGGTACCCACCAATGAAGGGTTCTCACTAATAAAAGTAACTTTTAGATAAAAATCCAAACAAAGGAAGAACAATTGTTTTTTTCGCTGATGCAAATGCACTCCGCGGCACAATACCTCAGTCCGCCCATAAAGCAGCAACAGCAGCCAAAAGCGATTCCATATAAAACAATGAAATTTTTAAACCGAAAACGACCAAAACAAATGGAAGACCTGGAACCTTACGGCTGATCCCCTCCTTCCACACTTGATAATAATAACAGGTACGTGCGGCCTGATATTCACTTGAGTGCATCGTTACAATGGTATCAAACGGAGCAATCAACAATGGGAACCAGTACTCGGAAATGCAACCATTACCGAGGATGTTCAAATTGGTCCTTCCTATTTTTGCAGCCTGTAAATTTCAGAATGTTTATTACGGAAGTCATTTGCCAACATCTTGAATAATCGTATAATATCCCTCTGGCTGTTTCGTTCGATTAAATAAATATCCATGGAAATACAATGACCACATTATTTTTAATAAACAATATAAAATATGCACGTAAGTACATCGTGAATATTGATTTAAATATTTTTTTAATGAACAGTGTTAATTCAAACATGTGGATTAATAATACAGGGCGTCCCTAAATTTAAAGTCGTCCCTTGGATGGCTAATAGGCCAACTCATGACTGATTACGTGAAACATCAAAAATGACCTAAAAAATCGTTAGTTGGCTATATAACCGATATATTGGCTACTTTATAAATTACGTGAAAATTCGACATCTTAGATCAATTTTTCGAGTGCCACAGCTACAAAATTCCATATTCGTGTAAATTTTATTTATTATAACATAATTTATTTAATAGGTTTATATTTTCAATCCAAGCCTTACTTATATAAGGAAAGCAATTGCAGAATAGCAGGTCGAAAGTCAAGTCAATTTGCCATCAAAACAGGGCTCAGACAAGGCTTTCCAATATCGCCTACCTTATTCACGGTATTTATAGACAAGATCAACCGAAGCAGCATTGCTCATAATGGAGCAAACATCGGGGAAGTGGAGGTGGGGAGGTTGTTATTTGCAGACGACGTCGCCGTGCTGGAAAAATCACCAGAGAAGTTACAAACAGCCGTAGACAAATTTGACGAGGAAACATATCGCGCAGGGTTGAGGCTGAGCGCTGACAATTCTGAAATCATGGTGATTGGCAGAAGTGAAGAACAATGTAACATAACGTGCCAGTTTAAAACAAATGCCTCGGTATAATAACATCTCAGGATAGAAAGAAAGTGAATTGGATAGGAGGATAGGAACCGCAAACCAGGTAACTCGATTCCTGTATTATCCCGTACTTAGAAAAGCGGAGCTCAGCCAGCGAGCAAAGTTGGTAGTATAAATATAAATATATATACAAATCAATTTTCAGGCCAACTCCAGTGAACGGCCACGAGCACTGGATCTTGATCGAAAGAATCCGCTCAAGGCTACAGGCCGCTGATATGGGATTTCTACGAGGAATAGTAGGAGTTTCCAGAAGGGACAGAATCAAAAATATTTAAATAAGAGAACGTCTCGAAGTAGAACCCTTATTGACGTTTATCGAGAAATCACAGTTACGGTGACTGGGGCGCATCTTGCGTTTGCCCGCAGATAGACTGCCAAAGCGGATATTCCAGGCAAGATCAGAAGGCAGAAGATCAAAAGGCCGTCCCAGGAGGAGCTGGCGGAAACAATTGGAGGACTGCTGCGAAGCAAGTTTGCAACTAAATTGGGCTAACGTGGAGAGCGAAGCACAAGATAGGAAAAGTTGGAACCTTCTATGCGATGCAGGGACCCTGACCCATTAGGGTAAGGAGTAGAAGAAGGTTTGTATCAATAAATAAACTAGTTAAATGAACAAAATTCATAAAAGTGCGAATATCTCAAAACCCACTGATTTTTTACTAATGTCATCCTTCATCAGGCCTCTAAGGGATGACGTTGACTTTTGGTATTAACACGAGTACATTGGTATTTCCAACTAGTTTCGGATATGGATTTCCCTAAACTGACATCACTAGTAATATTGAAGTTTTACGTAAAGCAAATACAAACAGACAGTTACTCAACACAGTAAAGCTCCGTAAAATTTCATACTTCATATAATGAGAGGCGAAAAGTACTCCATTCTTCAGCTCGACATGAAGGGAAAGATTGAGGGTCGCAGAGGGGTTGGAAGGAGGCGGCATTCCTGGCTTCGAAACATCCGAACGTGGACCGGGATAATAAGCGTGGAACAGCTGTTCCGCACTGCCCTGGACAGGGAAACTTTCTCCCAGATGATCGCCGACGTCGGGGGGACCCGACAGGGCACATGAGGAAAAAGAAGATGCAGTCTACAATATCAAAAAACCTTTCATCGGACGCAGTAACGTCAATTCTTATAAATTCACAATAATTGCCTTTTTGAAAATATTTCTGATCGCAAAAATCCCATTTTAAAACCTTAATTAATATACTTAATAATATGTAAACAAAAATTTTTTAAATCCTGTTGTCAAATAAAATTTGGAATGAGTGGTATATTATTTACCCTTTTAAAAGCAAAGAAGGATTTAACTATTCATACTTTTCACATAGGTAAGTACTTTTATATTAGTAGATATTGAGTTTTCTGTGGCTATCTGCTTTCTGCATAGTTACGTTTTATATTGCTGTATGGTCGTCGAGTTACTTATCTCACTGCAATTAAGTTAAGTTAGAAATGATGTTGTGAACGATTGTAAACTAATCTTGTTCTTTTTCAATAACTGCAATATAACTTTGCGTTTTCCTGATGAAGTGATTTCCTTTTATTAATATAAACTTATTATACCAAATATGTTATTCACCTTTCCTGCAACAAAGTGTAGCGGATCTCTAGCGATTGGAGAAAAAAAATTATGCTGGAGAGATGTTTTTATACACGGTTTTACACCTCGCATCATCGGCGAAATTGAATACTTCCGATACAAAACTGCAACAAATTCAACAGGTGTCAAAATATAACATGGTATACAACATCTTGAACAACAGTGATAAAAATATAATTTAGCACAATCCACTACATTAGTGGTGTAGGTAAGTTGCATTGTAATATGGACTCATTCACTTGTCTCACTTTAATACAATGCCTCACAGTTTTAAATGTTACACGAAACATTTCCTGGCAAGTTGGGCGTTCGTGCACCGTCTATTGACTAACACAGAACAAAGTCATCTTTCCTGTGTTCGAAGTAAACAACGTCGGCCGGTGAAAGTTGATGATGATATACAGGTTTTTGGATATCCGTAAAATCCTCACGCTAAATTCGAAACGGTTTCGCTGCATCACGATGCTATAATTCAAAAATCCCGACCATGTGCCATGATTCATAAATTACTGAAAAATATTTCAAAATTATTCTACGAAATATTACTTTTATAAAAATACATTCAACATGGAGACGGCGATCGATATTATTATCACGACATTCAAAATGTATTCGGGTACTTTTAATACAAAAATAATTAATTTTTTAATGTTCGCCTTATACATATTATTCGTTCGTTTTATACATATCTGTAATATGTATAAAAAAATAGATATAATATAATTAATTATGACACATTGCTTTCGTTTTTTAGTCTGCCTACATTTGGTAACCGCTTTGTTGGCTTCTGTTTGAATGATTTTACTCCCTATATACAATGTCTAAATGTATAATTCTTTAATATATAGTCTTTCGTTTGTGTTTTATTTCTTACAGACAATATATAAATCTTATTGTAATATAATATAGATATATATATATATATTATATATATATTATAATATATATATATGTGTGTGTGTGTATATGTATATAAGTGTATATTTCTATGTATGTGTGTATATATGTGTATTATATATATTATATCTTGCTAATGTTCAAACTTAAAAATAAAAAAAACTGTACAGGTAGTTGCTTCAGAACAGACATTGGCTAGTGAAGCAACTACCTTCATTTATATGTATGAATAAATTTAAAAGAAAGAAATAAATAAATAAATTAAAAATTACTTTAAAAAAACGGTATCCGTTCTGGTAAAACGTAGTCAACGTAAAGCTCCATAATCTTTACAATTAATCTCTAAATCACTTAAAAATTATTCTCGTCTATCAATATGTTCTCACGGGATATGCAAGTACTATGGTTAGATTATCGCACGGAAATGTGTCTAATTGAGTGATCTATCTGTGTGGGTATTTATTCAATGTATCAAAAATTATAAACGGTAATGAAAATTCAGAAAACTTTATATTGAATCAATTTGTTGAAAAATATTGTATACCGTTATATTGCTGATAAAATCTACAGTGGATTTTTACAATCGACATCAATAACCTTGCATCAAATATCTAAATATATATTTAACAATTAATGTTACTTACGCTTTATTTAACCACCTATGAAAAGAAAAATCTCGTAACTGTACCCGCACGAGTTACGAGTGGCCGGGTATGAAGATAATGCTTCGTTGCGCCACTATTTTGTTTCTCATAATTCCCATTGCCGAGTTTATCATGCAAAATGCAACAACAGCCGAGGGCAAATGAAAAAAATCTATGTATATTGTGTGAGAGGGGAACTATCAAGTCTTAGGAAAAGATCGTGCTCCGAAGCGGAATATCCTCGCATCTGGAGTGCAAAAACTAGAAACGGACCCGCAGTTGCGCCAGGACTCCCGAAGCTTTGAGGCCGGAGGTAACCGACTGCGGGATCTCCGATTATCCGGCGGAGTTAGTAATTTGTGGACGCGCCATTTCTTCTCCGAGTGTAAACGTTTTCATAGAATACTTTCAACAAAGCATTAAATAATGTAAAGGGTGTTGTAATGAAAATCAAAAAATCTTGAAAAAGAATGTGATCGTCTTACATTTATTTATTTATATTTAATGATATTTTAAATCAAATCTATAATGAAAGTTTATAATCAAAAAAGTATATTTGTAAGCGTAACTAAAATATCACAAGTAAATATAAACTAAAACCAGTATTTATTGAATTATCAAAAAATGTTTCGGAGCGAATGGTCCTTTCGTCATGATATTGTGTACACTAAAAATTAAAATTTAAAAAAATTAAAGTTATCCAACTCCAATATACATATTTAGTTTTTTTTTTTTAAGTCTATACTTTTTATCTATACTAAGTTTGTTACCACAAAATTAGTTGGCTGTTGTATTGAAGTAAGTTATTTTTATCTAAATTGTTTCATGTGATTTGTTTAAAATTAATTAAAAATCTTATTCTAAAAATATTGCAAAATAATTAACGATATTAAATGTATATTTACCATATATGGGGTATTAAAAAAAGAAGCAAAATTAAAAAAATGTTTTGAATGCAGTCACGGAGGATTACTAATAGTAAAATGTACTGAATTCTATTCCTTCCAAAATCATGTTTACTATAAATTTATAGGCTATATTTCCTATAAAATCTCGAATTCAGTACATTTTAAATTAATAATCCTCGATGCTGCATTTTTTGGATATTGCTGCCTTTTATATCCCACATTTATTATATTTTATTATCGTACGAATATTCAGGAATCGAATTGAGAAAGTTTCCGGATTTTCTAATCGGATACGATATTACGACATACAATACAATGTTGCATTGGCGATAAAATGGGCAAAATTTCAAGAGTGGGGCTTGGCTATAAAATGTCTCAGAAGATGCATGCGCATCCGTTTTCACATTCACAGGTGAAAATCTACCGACGAAATGATTCTTAACCATTAGATTATTTTAAATTTTGTTAAAATCACCGCGATGGCAGCACATTACACATAAACGATAATCAGTTGTTTCAGTTGTTGTGTCCGTTTTCTCTAACACAATGGGTGTTATCGCGACCATGATCGGTGACAATCACGTCCAGGACATTCTAAAATATTTAATCGAATCACCGCTAGAGAATGTTGCTGTAAAATTCATACACATAAACGAGTGGAGTGAGCTAACTGGTATAAATTATGTGCAATTTTTTACAGAGCATCCGACTCATCTCTGCAGAAGGCGCTAAATATTCATCTGTTGGCATCCCCGCTGATTGCATAACAGCAGTTAACCGCAAAGGAAATCGAAACACTAACCGGAGTTAAATACTTTACAGCCGAGATAGGTTCGAGCAAAAAGCACAACGGACGAGATAGAAACTAGAGCGGCACGGTTACAAAACCTAGGCGTACATGTGTATGTACGTGCATACATAAATATGTTCGTCTTAGCGTTGTGTGTACGGCTGATTTTATACTTTGCCAGAGAGCACAGAAAAATTATGCAATGGTATTGCAGGTATGCAAAAATATCACAAATGAATCAAGAGAGGGACTCTTGGTAGTGAAATGAAATGTTTTTTAAAATATAAAACGTGATGATGATGACAAAAAATAAAACGACGATATTATATTTTGATGACATGTTTTATTTGTGGTAGGTTTATTATGGGAAGAAAGTACATAAAAAATACCTCAATTTCCGTGTCAGGAAAAGGGCGCAAATATTTATGATATTATGAAAAAATTTTAACTTGATAGAGTTGTTGTGAAATACTTATTGAACTCTCGTGAACTTAAATATGTGCACATAAGGAAATGAGCTACTCAGCCCACTAGGATAAACCTGTGCAGAAATGAGCAGCCTTACAACAAGAGTGAGGAAAATATACTATTTAAAATTAATTCATTGCTTAGATATTGTAGATACATTTAAAAAACAAGTACAGAGTAGCTTGTTATTTCAATTTCAATTTTACTTCAGACCAGCAAGTTAGCTTAGCAAGCATTTAGCTTAGTTTGAAGTTTAATATAAAGAATATTAATGTGACGAAAAAAAAAACAATATCTAATACAATATACAAAAAAACACAACTTTTTGTAAAAAATAATAAAATGTATTAGAGATATTTAAAAAAAAATGTTTTCGTTCGCGTATACGAAATAATACAGTTCTAATAATAAAATAAATTTAACCTATATTCTATGTAGGGTACTTATGCACTTTCAGTTGACAATATGTCCCCACTGTATATTTGTGTCTGTAAAAAAAGTAGGGTGTCCATATATATTGACAAGATTTCTTAGAAATCCTTTGTACGCATTTCCGTAAAATCTGTCATTAAGAAGTTAGTAGAAAATTATTAGTAAAAACCGCTATTTACTTATAACCATTTAAAAATCAGAAAATATTTTTTTTGTGATATCAGATAAAGAAAAATTAGTTTTGCAAGCGAAACATTGTATGTAATAATTTGTATTATTTAGGTAAATATCAAGCACTCAGTTGTAGAATATTATCTTTAGAATTGCATCAAAATGGAATATTTTCTTGATAATAGCAATAGACATTGCACAGCTAGGCTATACTTACAGGTTCACAATATCATTTCACCAGATCCACTAATTCAAGAATCAACAATGAAAGAGATCCCTGATTGCACAACATGGAATCATCATCATCCGTACTAAATAATATAAAAAATATAGATCATAAAAAATACCGATTCAGTCATCCGTTCAGAAACTAAAAAGGTAAATTAGGACGCTTATTTATGTTATAATGGACGTTACAATATGTGTAAGAGATTGTGTCACGCATTGCATTGTGAACTATGAAATCTTACAGCAATGGCCGAACAAAATTTATGACAATGTTACGACATCGACTGGCTCCAATTCCGACACACGAGCGAACTCGATCAACAATATATCGATCGAAGTTTCCGATTCTTGGTACCGTACACACGATATCAACGGAAGACATTGGAGCCTAACCTTTCACCCCAATATTCATTACGTTATTTATGGTTAGTTAACTTCACTTTCTAAAGATAAACTTTTGGATAGTAACATTAAAGCGCGCCAATTAACTTCATCGAAACAGGCAAAATGTACTGCGAAAAAATGAGAATGGTCGAAAAACAATAAATTTAAGATTTAAGGAAAGTTTATATTCGTTCACGACTAGTAGACGTAACTGATATCCGTGGGAAGGTTTAAAATTTTAAATCCGATTTTAAAAATTCTAGAGAAAGGTAACATAATAGCGGCCCTCGTAGCCAAGTTGGCATAGCATGGCTTCTCACACCGAGGGTTCCGGGTACGATTCCCGGTGAGGTCACAATACATCTATGTTATTTACTCAAGCTTGTGTTTTAATTTAAACAAAGTAATTGTGCCTGTTGAAGCATGTTATAAAAGGAAAAACATAAACACAAAATTTAGGTATTCCTATGATTTACTTTATTATTATTGATCTACTTTCATTCTTATGTTTATACTTTCTTTAATTGTCATTTGTTAATATTACATAAGTATCATATTAGAATAACTGCCACAGAACAGGTTTTTACCTAGTGTGGCAGTTATTAGTAACTTGTATTAACAAATGTAAATAAACAATAAAATAAACAAAAAAATAATAATAACAGCTGGGGATAAGGCTTGAACCCCGAACAAACCCGAACGGGCTGCAACTTAGCGATGTTGCTACCGCCAAGCCTGCACGGCCATCAAAAATACAGTACATACAGGACTTTGACAGACGCGAACCATTTTTACATACAAAAAAGATTATAGGGCGCGCAATATATTTTATAAAAAATATTTTCTATGGGAAAACCGACTTTATAAACATTTTTTGGAGACCAGTGATATCTCCAAAATGGTGTAGTTGCTAGGATATCTGGCTTTCACCCAAGAGACTCAGGTTCGGTTCCCGGCACCGAAATAAATTTTTTACATTTTATTTTGACGTCTATTTTATTTATAATATTAATTATTTAATTATGTTGACGCTAGAGTGATATTGTCAATAAAGGACCGGACCTATCGCGTTTAGTTTTACGCACAATCGCCAGGGTTTAAAATAATACCATTAACTGCCGGCAGGGGAAATATATAAAATAAATGTTCAAATATGTTGATAAAACTTGTTATTAATATTTCATGGGTGTCGACTATAAATAAGTAAATACTTATTCTTTAGGAACCGGCATGTAAAAATACCGTCATTTCTGACGGTTTACAGCTAGTAATAATAATAATATTCTTATTTCACTTTTATACGTTTCATGGTTATCTTTAATGAAATAACTAATCTGTTTTAAAATACGAGTAACTAGATAATATTTATTTTTTCATAACGATTTAAAAATCGCCGACTCAGCTAAATTTTCACCTACTTTTAAGAGTCAGAATTTTAATAATTAGGCAAAATTTTTTCAAAATTCAAAACGGAACCGGACTACATGATGCTGTAAGTCTACTGAAAATATATTACAACATACACCAGCTAGGCGTTATTAGCCATTACAAATAACAATTAAATAAAATAAGTCTAATACCAACTGACTAACAAATTAACCATCACGCCGTTATCCCGTATAGAACGAGCAGGCAGAGAGCATAGAACGCCTTACTCTTGTATCCCGGCATAACAATTTTGCTTCGAATATATTCATACATCTTTGAATACACTTCGATTGCTAAAGTTTTTAAACAGAGCCATCCTCCAATATTCGGTATTGTGCCAAATCTTCCGCAGACGCCCTCTCTTTTTGCGCCTTCAACTCTTGATTCAAATATTTTCTTTACCGTCCTCTCCTCGCTCATACGTTTCACTTGACCAAATTGTGATGACCTGTCTATATTCTATCTACTAATAACATTCAATACTATTTTATTTATTTATTAATTAATTAATTCCTCACTCCACCGGATACAGATTTTCGGCACTTGCGCCTAAGCGACGGCATTTCCTAAGAATTCCAAGCTTTATTTTCAAGCATTAACATCACTTTCAAACATTTGCTTACTATAACATCACTATACCGATGTTCCTATTAATCCAGATTCTAAAATTTAGGTAGGTACTTAATTCTAGCGCGTACGTATAACACACTGTTTCGAAATTTATTTATAAAGCACTTCATACTCAGAATAACGCGCTTAATAATTTTAAATGTAATAATAATACTTCCAAACAACATGATTGATGTATACATAAATACGATGTACACATACGTAAATAATAACTAAATTAAGTCATCATCGCAACGTTAATAGTGATATTACGCAATTTTTTTTTGTATTTATTTTCATTGTTTATTACAGATATAAGTCTATTAATATGCTAAACTGCACAGCAGTACCAATCTGGATTGGGGCATTTGACTCAACAAAATATGACATTTTTACTAGGCACGCTTCCAAATCCCAATTATTCAAAAACAATCGTATTAATATATAAGTCTTAGGGTGCAATGTTCGCCGCGCGACTCTGTTCTGGACGCCATCCAGAAGTGATGGTATTTTAACCGTTATTTGATATTTGAATCTGATTGTATCTATGATTGATAACATCTATTGCAATTCTACCCTCAACCATCGGTATTGGACATCAGGTATGTCTCAGTTACCACCTATCACCGATGACTAGCATAATAAAAATAGTCGGTGATTCGAGCCCCATTCAGGACACTAGCAAGATAGTCCTGTTTTCACGGCACTAGCGATAAGCTTAGTTTAAAAATAGTAAGAGTACTAATGCGAGACACGTATTCTTTGGTCGCAACTCTATATTTTAAAAAAGTAATAGGTACCACAAATAACGGCTTGATCACCACTATCCAGAAATTGTTTGTTATTTGGTGAATGTATTGTTGGATGTAGCCCTTCCTCTATGTCTTCTTCCCTCAATCTTTCTCTTAATAACGATTTCTGAGGTATGCACGTACACAAAAAGTTTGATAAAGACGAACATATTTCATATTTCATATTTCATTTAGACCCTAATAATTTCACTTAATAGGGATTACATTAGTGGTGGTATTTTTAACTACGTTAACTAGGAAACTGGTTTATTTATTTCATTTTTCGATCATACTTAATATCTATACATGTACAATCATTAAATGAACACAACGTAACGCAAATGAGGTAACAACGTTACAATGTATGTTCAAGTATAATGTATTTGAGTAGATATAAATAACAATAAAGCTATTAAACTTTACGATCTGAATAGCTACATACACCGGCGTACAAAAAAAATAAACATCGTTATATACAATATCGTAAACGATATTACACCTCGCCTAACGAGGACGCGAAACGATATAGTTTTAATAGAGGGATTGATAGTCGTGGCGGGCGTCCAATCTGCGCCCGGCTAATGAAAGAGAAACCGGGCCGCCGAACAAAGGCCCTGACCTGTGCCAATCAATCAGAAGTGCTTCACTTCCGTCATATGGAAAGTGGTCGGGGCCACCGGGATATCGCGGTGCTCGATCGCCCGACTGAGCAATACAGCGCCTCACAAGTTGTATCCAAACGAGAGAAAAGATTCATCAGGAAAAGATTCTTTGGTGAAAGACTTCTAGGACACGATAAGCTCAAAATTTTAAACAAATAACTAGCCAGAATTTATATACCCTCGTATTGCACCAATAATAACATAGGCCCATTACTCCTAAATTCATAGTCGAAAATAGATCATTTAGAAAAAATTGGGAGTTTACAAAATCTCATGCGGATACATCGGTCAAACTTCTATAAATCTTAACATAATACTTTAAGAGAATCGTTGTTGTCTAAATAGTCATCATTTTTCTGAATCCGCCGACCACATCACGGATAATTAAATATCATTCTTTTCACTTATGTACCATTCAACTACTTATCCCTCCCGTCGCGCGAAAAGGTAATAAAATGAATTATTTTGGAAATTTATTTTTTTTAGAAATAAAAAACCCGGCTATTACTTTGCTTAAAAATATTATATATCCACTAACTCTTCTCCTCTTTTCTCAATACTCCCGTTACAACCACAGAGTACATAAGCTTTTGGACTGCTAGACCAAGTGCATTGACAGGGAAGGTGACTGTGTAGAAAAATAATGCACACATAGAACTCCTACGTTTGCGTCAATAAATTGTAGAATAAAAAATGTAGATAATTTTTGACTCGCTCTCGTATTTTGCTACATTTTCCTTCACATATGTTCATGTTATCTACTGGAACGCAGGAGGTTCGCTTCACTGTTCTCTGTTAGCAATATCCAAGGGCTATTCTCAGGAGGACCACGAAAGGTGGGGATAGGTTTTGTTGGTCGAAAATTAACATTTTCCTGGTTTCTCATTATTTGTAAGTGTTAGCATCTAGCAATAAATACCGTTCTGAGAACCTACCAACCACCTGACGAGCGTGAGAATCCACGATTGTATGACTTTAAGTTTTTCTTTGACATACCAGAAGTCATACGTAAAAAATCTCTACGTATTTATACTAATTAACTTGGTAGAAATAGGTAAAGGTATTTTCTTAAACTGATAGTATTAAATCTAAATAAATGGAAAACATATATGGTAAATGGAAAGGCGTCAAATATGTTTACTATTTATACTCAAGTTTAATTATACGAGTTATACTCTTCTTGAGTTCCGAGAGTAGCAGAAAAATTAAATTCACGTAAGAAAATAAAAAAATTGATGTATTTCGCCTTAAAGTGACTTGAATGTTAAACAATTTACATATAATATTTATACACATTAAATAATATCTAAACGTATTTTTAATAATTTAATTAGAATAATCACTAATCGTACACCTAATTTCTTAAAAAAACACGCGATAGATTAATTGTTGAAGCTGACAATGGAACAGCAGATTACTCGATGATGATCATAACACAGATACTAAAATTAAAAATTGAGGAAATATATGATACAAAAATGTCATTCATTTTGAAGTTCATCACGAATAATTTATACAAATAATTAAAATTAATATAAATTAACTTTGTTTAAACCACTTATTTATTGAAAAAAATCAACATGTTTCAAAGCCAATGGCTTCTTCATCAGGAAAACAAAAATAATAATTAAAAATCGAAGTATAGATCAAAAGTTATATATGGAAAATAATAATATAAAGTACCTAATTAATAAACCTAAAAATATTTCAAATGTTATTCAACCAGCTTTTTATACTAATAATAAATTAAAAAAATACATATTAAATAATAAAGATAAGGATAATTTTTTTAAAAAACCGGGTGTTTATAAATTAATTTGTAATGATTGTGATTATTTTTATATAGGAAAAACATGTAGAAATTTTGAAATTAGAATTAAAGAACACTTAAGGTGTTTAAATAGTAATAATTATTCTGAATTTGCTAACCATCTTTTGGCTACGGGTCATTCTTTTGATATTAATAAGGGTTTACAAATTTTACATACAAATTATACAGAATCACAATTTGATAAATTAGAAATTTTGGAAATAAGAAAGAGTGTAAATAGTAAATTGAATATTATAAATAATCAGGTCCTTTTTGCAAATAGTTATCTTTTAAATTTATTTTCATATTAATTAGGTACTTTATATTATTATTTTCCATATATAACTTTTGATCTATACTTCGATTTTTAAATATTATTTTTGTTTTCCTGATGAAGAAGCCATTGGCTTTGAAACATGTTGATTTTTTTCAATAAATAAGTGGTTTAAACAAAGTTAATTTATATTAATTATAATTATGTTACCACAAAATAAATTTGCTACATTTGAAGAAGAATTTATACAAAGTTTACGTCGATCCCGTCAATAATACCAAACACTATATATTCTTTTTTTTTTAAAAACATTATGTGATTTTGGTTTAATTAAGTATAACATATTATCATAGCACAATGGTATACTAATTTTATACTACATGTGCATGAAAAATTGTTCAAAGGAGCCGAACCATTTGTCGAGCACCAAAGTCTGTCGGAGTTCATTGTGAAACCAGGAATTCCGCAATAAACAGAGCAGTGTAAACCCTGGAGTAGAATACAAATTCGTAGGTGAGTTATATTGTTAGGTTCGGTAACCTGTGTTAATCAATCAGGGCCCGGACTGCTTCCGTCAGATATAAAGTGGCCACCCTGCAGTACAGCAATATGCTGATTTGATAGCACAATCAGCTTTGCGCTTCGGGCATGCGACTGGGGAGACCTGATTTCAAGTCGATCAATATATGTATATCACTAAAGTGATTATCGGGAAGAAAATTGGTTCACGTACGTTAATTATTAATTTATTTTCAAAATGCCATAGTTCATTAATAAAACTAAATAATAATTTTAAATTGTTGCACACAGAATATTAGAAGCGATGTGTAGAGTCATTTTAAAATAGCTATGAAATCGGTGTCGCTATAAATAAATCATTTTAAAATAGCCATAAAAATGAATTAAATTAATTGCAAAAATAAGTAATAAATTTTTTATGAGAAAAAAGTTATAATATTATAAAAACTAATTAATTATTTTTATTAATGAAAATATTTTTCACAGTGAGATTTTATTTCTAGAACATAGTTCTATGATAGTTAACAAATTGTATATAATAAAATTGCAACATCACAATACAATGTTTTTTTTTTAATTTTTTAAATAAAAACAGATAAATTTATCATGGAGTCATCTAGCATATATCATAATAACTACTTAAAGTTTTCTTGCGAGTCACTGAAATATAATATTATAAAATGGAATAATAAATGCACCAATTACGGAAGAATATATCAAAAAATGTTCATAATAAAATTGATAATATGGCGAAATTGGTTTATCGTAATTTCCCGGATCGGAGAAGTTACGGATTCCCATTTTAGGTAGTGATCAAATATTTTTAAAATATATAAATTTTTCCGTATATATTTTTCGATTCGAATTAGGCGCAGAACTGGTGAAGCGTATACTGTGGATCTGTAGCGAAGCTAAAATGACAATGAGCAGGGCATGTTGCAAGTTGCAAGGCAGGATGCCACAAGATGAACTCCCAGACTTTTGGAGTGGTTATCTTGGGAGAATAAATGAGGCGTTGGAAAACCACAAAAGAGATGGGCAGACGATATGCTCCATACAGCAAGGAAGAAATGGCTACAAGAAGCTAACAACAGGGAAAGATGGAAGGGTATGGAAGATCCCAGCAGTGGAGAGATAACAGCTGAAGAAGAAGAATACAGTTAAGATTTAAAAATGTTGTTCTGTTAAGCAAAAATAAAGAAAAGAGAATCAGGAGGTAATAAACTTTAAAACTTATCAAGGAATATCAAAGCATCTATTTTAAGTAAATCCGGACATTCTACGATATTTTTGTTAAATAGAAATCCCTGTCACAAATGAGGGAAAATTAATAATCGTTATTTGACCAAACAACCTTAATCCTGATCATGTTAGCCGACTTCCACAGTTGCAAGATCAATGTAAATGGCGTATGTATACATTTAAAATATAAATGCATTTATTTAAAGCCGGTACGGACGTTGATTAATAAAATAAATATATAAATATCGCAACCCACGTTTTGCTCGAATCTTCTCATTGTACATTCTTAAAATTATTCCAAGGTAGTTAATTATTGTTTTTGATTACATCAAACTTATCGAGAAAGTCGTTCATGCTGCATCGGATTGTTATAATTCCACGATATCTCGGCTCGGGCCACGGCACTCGGACTAATATAGCATTATTGCTTTCATAAAATACTAAGCCACACCGGGCACGACCTAACCTCACTCCTTACGAAACCAAAAGTGATCCAAAACCAACAAGAAACAATACACAACAATACGTCACCGTTCAGAAGCGCCGAAAATCGTGATCACTGGCGGACCTACGCTGTGATCTTTCACTGACTCGGCAGATTTCTCTTCCCACTTCCCACCGACTGCGGACTCGACTATAACACCCAACCCAAATTGATAACTTCAAAACATTACACATTCTTTTATATGGGAAGAGACAAGATAATTGTTCTTAAAATAAAATATTTTATGAAAGATATTTGTGGAAATTTTTTGTCAGTTATTGTTTGTTTTCATTATTCTAGTCACGTATTTTTTTTTATTAAAAAATATCACATATTTTCTCTTATTGATGAATTTGGCGTTTACATTGTAGAGGTTATTCATAGATGATCATTAAATAATATTTTTAGCATGTTACCTCTACGTGAGTTTAATAATATATATTTTTTTTCATTACATAAGTTTCGAGAGAAACAGAACGTTTCATCGACAGGTGAAGTATCAAATATAAAATATTATTAAACTCACGAAGAGGTAACAACGTTAATATTATTTAATGATCATATATTTTCTGTTTATTGAGTTTTATTATTCATTATTATTATTATTATTATTTAGTTTTATTTATTCTGTTTATCACAATTGTTTTTTAAACCTACACAACATTAAAATATTAATATTCTTAAATAAAACAATATACGTAATATGTGCGCCATTTATTCAGTGATATCAACCTTTTACTACAAATGGGTAAAAATCTTTACCAAATTTAAAAAAACATTAAAATCAGGATGTCATTTTTTTTTAAATACAATATTTTCAAAAACACCGTATTCATGAATCTATTTTATTCAATAGTACATCAACTTTATTCAAATTATGTCGCGTAATCGCTTCAAAAGCCGACAATGAAAGTCATAACAAGACACTGACATAACACGAAAGTGATATATTAAAATTACAGCGTATCATAAAGTAAATAAAATGTTTCCTTTAACATAACGTGCCTATAGCACAGTTACGCAGTAGCAGACTAGGTAGCCAGTAGTTTGGTTCATAGGCGACACAATAAAAAGAGAAAACTTAATTATATGTAATTTGTATTTGAAAAAAGTCTTAAGCAAAAACTCAAAAATTTTTGCACGTAAAATTTTGTTCGGATGTCGTAGGTTCGCCATATCCGGTCCAGTTATTCGTTATCTCTACGCGCAAAAAAATCTACGGTAGAACATTGCAAAAGCAGTTATCTTTGAAAGACAACATAAAACTTTAAGATTCAACGAAAATTCCAAAATCCAAATGTTTCCAAAATGATAAATTACCTCTGGTTTGACATATTTTAGAAAGTTCTTAAAAATATAATTTACTGTATTTCTTCTTGGAGGTGTATCCTCGATTAATGAATTCGGTGCGATAGTAGAAACACGAATATTGAAAGGTCACACCAGACTTACATTAAGATAACACTCTCTTGGGGTCGTTAAATGATGGTATGGGAGGTATAATATCGGAAATCTCGCAGAAATACCTTTCGTGAGTAACACACAACTAAATAATACTAAATCAATACCACCGTGGCAATAATATACACCGGTCGACTGCTGTGGTAAGGCACAGAGATGTGTCTGTAGATTTCGAATTACTAGGCGAATATAAAACACTTTGTGTGACCAACACTAAAAAAGGCTTTAGCAAAATGTGTACGCTCTTATGTCGAATTGTTGCCTCTGGTTATGGTTGGTGGAATGAGGTTATGGCTCTACTATAGAATGGCAATATTTGTATTGGAAAAATTCTGCACGTAGAGATGAAAATATACTTGTCTCTTTGATGCGAATATGATATATAATACTTAATTTAACTGAAACCATTTTGATATTGGTAATAAAAGTATAACATTAGAAACAATCATAATACAGATGAAGATATCAATTATGTATTAGAAAAAATATATTTACCATATGTACTTTTATTGATTTTTTTTTTATTTTTGAAAAAGAGCAAAATGATTTTGTAGTGACATGATTAATTATTATTATTGAAAAATTATTACACTTTTTAAAATTCAGTGCATGTCAGCACATTTCCCTAATTATATTATATTAAGGTAACTTACAATTTTTCTAATAAACACTTAAAATATTAAATAAAGTCGATTTTGATTATAAGTACGTATGAAGGTATGCATATATTTAAATTTTTGAACCCAAAGTCTAAATTCGTCTTTGTCGTAGTTCAACCAAAACCAAACATTATATTTTTTAAATTTTTTTATTTATTTAAGATACAATAAAAACCTAAAAGGTTTATGGATAACATTTTTACATGATTCAATATAGGAATATAATAATAATATAATTTAGATGCAAAGTCATTTTTTTATAGTTGGCCGAGTTTTAGCATTTTTGTCACATCTGTTTTGAATTTGTCGGTGGTCAGTTGTTTGGTCTGTTGTGGCAGGTCGTTGTATAGATACATACATAATACAGATATATACATATATAACATAAATATACAGGGTTATTATGGCAGTAGAAAATACTATACTTAATGTAATGTAACAGTGAATTTCTACGGCTCTGACGATTTTTATAGAAGAAAAAAAAAACAATAATCTGCTATATCCTAAAACGTAACACCATTTTTAAACCAATGTGTCGCAATAGAGATGAGATCACTTATCCACATTCTCCGTGATCGTGATGCATAATCTCGCCCGTTCCCACATTCGCCAGCTGCACCAGCACATCATTTGGCAGACGAGGATGCTGATAAAACAGCACATTCTATTTATCAGATCTTTTATTACATGAAATTCTATAAATCCACACGCAATCGAATCACGGCGTATGTTCTCGGCTTAACGCAGATCTGGGAAGCTGCATGGTACCGGGGAAACGAAAGACAACAAACAATACATCTCCGGTGCTACCCTTCCAATCACACATCTTCATCTCTCGCGCTTTCACGCTGAGTTTACACGGAAGCGATGTTCTTCAACCATTCTCGCCTCGGGAAAACGAAAGTACTGAGGTGTTATCGCTGTACGCTATAAATAAACAAATAAATACAGAAAAAGTACAGAAATGGTTTTATTACAAATTACCAGACACGTTTTGGGGGAAAATTTTCGCTTTTCTTTTTGGAAACAATGCGTCGATCCTTTTTCGTTAGAAAGTTCGCAGATCTAGGGCGATGCTTTTCGGTTACGGATATATGAACGCGCCCGGCGAGCACGCGATTGAACGTATTGCACGCTAGCGATGTTATCTTAGCTGGTTACACAATAAACTTTATTTGAGAGTTTTACAATTATTTAGAGTCATTATACCGATTTTCGCAATAGCTCTAGACAACATTACATCTCAGTTAACAATCGTTCCAACAAACAGATACAAATATCAAATAACTGCATCATAAATAACCGGTTAAAAGAATGGTTTGATCATCAATAGTGCACGCGGACCCATCATCTCATCATTCTCTTCTCGACCTTAATGACATTAGCGGCTCTCGAAACTTATTAACGCAATATATAACGCATCCATGTAAACTGGATTGAATACATTTCAACTCTATTATATCCGTATTACCTATGTACCTTATTTGCAATGCTTACACGACCAACACTCAGCACTGCAGCGCGACATACATCGAACACCAAGGAGCCTGGGTGTTAGAGGCGGGACTCCTTCACATACGTTGGTTTCATACGTTTGTGAACTCCATAAAATCCTGGAGACGATGGCCCTTATAAAAAAGTGTAGAAAGTGGACAGATCCATGCTTGGTGTAAACCTAAGAGATCGAATAAGAATTATGAAATTAGGCGAAGAACTAGAATAGTCGATATCATGGATCGTATAGCGAAACTAAAATGGCAGTGGGCAGGGCATATTGCAAGGCAGGATGCTACAAGATAGACTCCCAGAGTTCTGAAGTAGAGACCTTGGAAAAATAAAAGAGGCGTTGGAAAATCTCAGAAGAGATGGGCCAACGATATGGCCGCTGCGGAGCGGAAGAAATGGGTACAACTAACAAACAACAAGGAAATATGGAAGGGTACGGAAGAGACCTATATCCAGCAGCGGAGAGGTGAAGGCTCAGTAAGAATAAGAATCATCCATACAATCCGATATAAATCAGGAAATAACGGTAAGTGTGTCACCGGTTAAAATACCATCACTCCTATCCTATCCATCACACTAAGAACATCCTATAGTGACCAAGCGTACCGGGCTACTAGCCGATTTAGTCGTATTTTTTTGCACCAGCAAGTTCTTAGTTAAGTATAGAGACCGCCATTTTTTAGTTTAGCACTTGTTCCATTTATGTATATATCTTTTTTAAATACAATTATTTAAATACAAAATGAAACAATAAAGCGTGAATCTATACCTATAAAACTCAATGTCTGTCGGTCTGCTTTCTATACAAATCCACAGCGTTTGTAAGATTCGATTCAAATTTTGCATACTTATGCTTTGAGACCCGGCGGGTAACATAGGCAACATTTTCCCCCTATTCTCTTACCCCTTTCCCGCCCCCTGACATATTTTCGATGCAAATCTGTACCGTACGACCGATCGGACTCAAAATTTGAAAACTTATTCTTTAGGAGTCGGCAGGTAATATAGGCTATATTTCCTCCCTCCCCTTTTCTCCTCCCCCTGATATATTTTCGATGCAAATCTATACCGTTCGATTTGTTTCTTCCTACAAATTTTGTTTCCCCCTAAAATTTATTTTTAACTTAATCCTTTACCCGTGCAAAAGTCTTTAAATGAAGACTATTTCTTTAGATCATCATGACAATGATAAACGTAAATCGATTTAGGCTGCCGAGTAGTTTCATTTTGTTAAATCTAAAAAAAGTAAATCACAGAAATGCTTTGTCACAAATTGTACAGGTTTAATTAAATGTCTGAGTTGATTGAAATAATACCAATTACTCCAGACCGGAAACAAAAGGTTTTCAAGAAACAAAACTGAATTGTCAACGGAGGAAACTTTAGAATTCATTTTAGAAACAGTTACAGAGCAATAGCTTTTAATCAGCGATCGCCCGTTCACGGTGAACATTAAAATATTCTTTAACTAAACTTTCTATTCTTATATCGTAATCCCAGAGAAGAAGAATGTTTTAAATCGTCTTGAAACAAAATTTGTATTGCAGGTTTATACAAGTTTTTATTTTCAATATCCCCTTTGTAATTTGTACACCCGTGAAAAATCACGGAACAGAATACAAGTATTATTTATATACATATTAATATAATAAAAAAAGTCTGCCAAAAGTTTTTGCAAAGAAGTATCATTAAAGTAACTTATATCTAATATGAAAAATTCATTCCCTTTAATACAAGTCAAATGATAAAAACCTTCCAATTGCAATGTCTTCCAATTTTTCAGGGTTTTTATTATTTTATTTAACATTAATTTATTGAAACGAAAGAATTTTTAGTAATCGATAGAAGTTACTGTAATGATACTTTAAAGTTTTAAAGTCGAGTAAAAATAATTCATAAATTTTGAAAAAAAAAAATGCGAAGTTTAATGTTGCATAACTCCATAACTATTGATATTAGTTCATGGTTGTTTAACATTTTCGACTCATGATTAAAGCAGGAATCCACCTGTAAAGTATTGTGGACTAGCTCTACAGCTATACAGGATATTTTTAACGAGCCACAGAGAAGCGGTGGTGGCTATGTCAGTTAGTTGCCGCGTTGCCCTCCGCGCTTTCGAGGTTTGAGTCTTTCTCCAGTAGTGTAATTTCGTTTTTTGGTTGTGAACTCCAGGAAATTACGGACTTAAGGAAGAGACAAACCACGAAATTATTATATTTAGATTAGATTAGTTTCAAAAGGTGCGCCTGCTCAAGAATGACCATACAAAGGAATATATGGTAATGAACGATTTGCAGATGACTATTAAGAATTTAAAAATATTAAATATTTTTTTTTTTCTTGAACTGTTTTTAATAAGTTTTTTCCACATTTAATATTCTCAATAACATCACAACCTCCTTTCCTTTCACGCCTTAGGAGGTCGTTACCCGACTATAGTTGTTGATTAATGATAAGAGGAACTGCACCTCTTGAAACCAGTGCTGCTAAAAGTACAAATAAATGTGTTATATTATACATATTGTTATAAAAAAAAATTAAAAATTTTGTACCACAAAATGAATGTCAAATGAATAAGCGATTACAAATAACATAGAATAACAGTCAGATAAATTAGAAATTTCAGAAATTAGAACAAGTGCTAAAACCAAATTAAATATGGGTTATATATCATTAATATGACCCAGTCCTTTTTGCAAATAGTTGGCATTTAAATTTGTTTTCACTTTATTTCTAATTAGTTATTCAACTCCCATATATGCATTTTTTGTTTTTGTTAATGCCTATACATCCAATTATAATATTTAGCATACTTTATTCTGATTAAGTAATCATTGGCCTCGAAACACGTTGATAAATCAATAAATAGTGGTTTTACACGGTGATTTATATTTATTGATATAAAAAATGTTACCACAAAGTTATTTTGCTGAAATGGAAGAATATATTTTTGGATATATGGATTTTTTTATGTACATCATTCTATGTGCGTCACCTAATTTGAATTTAGTTAATTATTGATTTTATCTCGGAATAAAACCACTACTTTTTGAAGGTACCAAAGAATTGCGGGCCAATGGTCTCTTCATTAGGATCCAACGCAACTACTAACTTTTTAAACTGTTTTTACAATAGTTCATAATTAGTTATCCGTCTTGCATATATTTATTTTTTGTTAATATCTACACTTACAATTTAAATTTTTAATAAACGTATGAAGGGACTATTGACCCCGAAGCAAGTTGATAATTCAATAAATTGTGGTTTTATACAAAGCATTTTCTTTTTAATATTATAAATAATATTACGTATTATTACAGAAACCATTATGTACAGTAACTGGTGATGATAATTTAACCGGTTATACAATAACCGTTATTACAGATTTGTATCTGATTGCATCGATGATTGGCAAATGATTTTTCGCGATTCGACGGACGAACAACTTGCGACTAGACAATAGATATCTTAGATACCAATCATCGATACAATAAGATACAAATCCCAAATTACTGTACCGAAAATAACCGGTTAAAATAACGGTTCGACCATCACTAACGGAAACTAATATCGAAATGTTAATTATGTGTAGATAATTATATAATAGATACGTATGTTATATGTATAGGTATTATAGTATAACGGTAATAATCAAATATTTTTTTGATAGAGGTTTCGATCGTAAATCTTTATTTTTTTTCTTACAAAACAAAGATGCGTACACGGAATACTTGTCTCATCAATATCATTCTAAATATTTTCGAACTAAGCTGAACGCATGTGCTATGTAAAATAGGTCTAAGTTACTGGTCTGAAATAAGGTTCGAATTCCTTCCCACTGAATCATTATGCAAGTGCCTTAACCACTAAACAACACGTCCATATATCTACACATTCATACGGTTCGTTTAAAATATCCGTTTTATTTCAATACCTAAATTTGAGCTATAAACGTCAAAAATATCAAAAAAAAATTGATTTCTTAAAAAAGCTCCCAGATTAGATACGCTTTGTCAGAAGTTAATTTATTTTCATACGCGGTTAGCGTACACCTCATCAGCGCGATTTAAACAATGGCGCCATCAAACACAGCGGCTCAAAGGTGGGAGCGCGGCCAAACTGACAATTTAAAGGCCCCGTTAATGGAAGGACATTACGGCCCCATACAACTCCCACGGAGAAAGTGGCGTGGCGAAGCGGGCCGCTCTCGGGAGTCTCACTCCGCGCGGCGGAACTAATCCAGCCCGCAGCCTTCGCAACAAATTACAAAGGGGAACTTTGCACTGCAAACAAATGTGACAAGCGCGAGTCCGCCGGGCGCTGCCTCGCATGTGGCCATGTGGGCATCATGCGGAAACCGCGGTGCGCCCGACGTGAAGGGTGCATCGAAACAGACGCGGCGTACTCCGCGAGCCGACGGGCCTGCCGGTGGTCCCCGGTAAACGGTAACCATCACGAACGATGCATCATAAAAAAGCAATGCAAAAGAACCATCGCAACGCAATTAATATATGCAATACGATTAACATGCATAAGGGGTGTTTTTTTATTAGCACAGAATAATGGCCATGCTATTGGCTATATTGGAAATATTGTTTTATATTACTAGTGTTAAATATATGTATTGCGTTTTTCGGAGGTTTGTTTTTTTAATAGGCAATACTTTTTCCAGCGACGGCTGAAAGATGAAATGTGCTCGGTTTGGTTTGCCACTTCACCACGAATAGACTTACGCCAGAAAAACGATTGTAAATTGTGCAAATTTATTTTGAAAATCGTGGTATCGTAATCATATTTAAACACTAATGACATAAAATTATGTTTCCAATAAAGTCAATACTATGATCATTACAACGATTTTCATGTGTTTTTTTTAAATTCTATATACTCTACACTACTATCACTATATACTATACACTCTAAATAAAAACACACTATACTTAGACTTACGACAGTTACATAGTGATTATAATTTTTAAAATTTTTATCAATCTAAAAACCATCCCATCGTTATTTTGTGAATAATTATTTATTATTAATTTAAAAATTCAGTATGAAACGCATTTACATTTCTGATTCTTCAAGTTTGTATTTATTGGGGTATTATGCCGCGTTGTTATGACCTTTCGGGCCGACGTTTCGGATCCCATTGTAGGGTCCATCATCAGGGCTTGTGATGAATTTAACCTGCCACCCTATTACAAGAAATAAGAAATACAATAATAATTATATTGAATATCTCCAAAAGAACTATTTAAGATTAATTTATTACTTGTGTTGTGAGAGTCACGACTGCGCCACTGACGACAGGACGCCGATTCAAAATAATAATAATATTATTCGTATTGGAGAAAAGTTTCACTACACCCATGGTAGATAGACTCGTAAATAGGTGTTAGCTGGTGATTGGCCTGATTTGAAAACATGATAGAAATTAACCAATGAGATCTTTGGTGGAGGGGGAAGCTTCGAGAAGGAATTTCCGATGAAAAAAGTTTATAAGTAGGTGTTGGAGCGTTAACTCGGGGGTTTTTTGGAGGGTTTTCAACCGATAGGCCACGCTGGTTTCGTTTGTTTCGCGCGTTTTTACGGTATCTGAGATATAATTTCCAAAGCAATTTGTTTCGGTATTTGACAATCAGTTACGAAAGCATCCAAATTCATCGCTGTTATAGTGTCAAAATGTCAGTATTAAAATATAGGAGTATTACAAATGCTTGCGTTTTGCCGCATTTTCGAAAGATAAACAAAATTTTAGCTGTTATGACGCCATCATACAAGCGTCAATATAGAGCGAAATAATTAACGTCTGGTTTATAGTCGAAATTTAGGGATGCGTTACTTAGTCTTGTGCTTCGATTGCTTTAAAATCATTTTTGAATTTAAATCGGGATCTCATTATTGGAATAAATACAGTTAGGATTCTTTTAAATGTATTTATAACCATCGAGAGAATGAAGAAGAGATATGTGCCAAATGGGAAGTTGGAGGAACAAGATTCACACTTATGCAGAGTCTGGAGGAAGGGCCTTCTGAGCTACGGATTCAAGCCACTACAAGATTTCAGGATGAGTACCTTTTAGTCTATATAATAGTATTGTTAAACTGTTTCTAAATGTTCTAAAATTTTTCTAAAGCAAGTTTATCTACAGTTAATATCGAAGTAGGCAGTATTTTCTTAGGAAAGATACATATTTAATTTCATTAAGCATAATTCAAATCATTTGAAAGAGGATTTAAAATATAGTCGGATTTGGTTGTTTTGAGATTGCGTCGTTCAACCCCTGGGAGAAAGAATAATCCATATATATTGATTTCGAGTAACAAAATTATGACGATATTTTAGATTCATTATAAATAATGCAGTTAGGATTGATATAGCATGACTCATCTTGCGATGGCATCGTTCAGTTTTGGTGGAAGCAAGCATGGAGTATAAAGACCATGATATACGTCCGACAATGGGTTTATAAGTAAGGCTTTATTCCTAAAAAGGAAACTGCCCGAAATAACTCATAAAGGGGGCGGGCCGATGGGGCCCCTTTAGCGCGGAAAGTGAAGTACTGTTAGCGACAGACACCACATGCTCGGAAGTAGACCTATTTTCATATTATTAGACTCTCGGTTTGCAGATAAATACAGTTTCTACCAAGATAATCAATCCTGAGGCGAATCACTGAAACAATCTGATTATGTGTTTTTCTCCAAACTATAAATTGTATATAGAAGCAACCAACAAAAGTAAGCAAATTTAAAAACAAAATGATATGTAAATGTGCTTTTCTTTCAGATATTATTCGTTTCTGTTATGGTTAGTTATTCCAGTAAATGGAAACTCTAAACAATAAATTTTATACGTATTGTAGTCAAGTCCGAGCTAAAATTATAAGTATATTATTATCTTTGTATGTGTTAATATAGAATTTCCAACACGTTTTCTGAAATATTTGGGTTGCCACGTGCGTCACAATAGAGGGGGAGTTATAGACTAAAGACGATATCACGAGCCAATAACTTCGACGTTTCTATAGTAATTGAGTGAGAGTATAGTGATTTATTTATTTATAAATTAGAAAAAAAACGACATCATGAGCCATTTAATAGATAATCTAGTATAGAGACATATCCTGGTAAACTAGGATAAAAGCCATTAGGTAGTATTTGCATTTAGAATGAAACTTGCGATAACTTAATAGGATTTTGATATTAATTAAACATCGATAAGAAACATTACGACCGCATCGCGTTCTTACAAAATAATCCTTTCAGTTCATTCAAAACGGATAATTCTAACCTTTTATCTACGTAGAGATACTTATAGGTTATTATCTATTTTATAATGCGTATTTCGGAACAGTACGATCGAGATCAGAAAGAGTATTTTAGTTTACGTATCGGAGTTAGAATTTATATTAGATGGTTTATTAATTTTGGTTAGATTCAAAAAAAATTTAGTTAGTAGCTTCGGTTCGGTGATCCAAGGCGCAACCACTTTATACACGGTTAGGTCAGGTCTACCACAGGCTGATGTGTTGTTGTGAGTGATGGTGTTGTGGTTAAGTATCGGCTTGCCGTGCCGAAGTCTTGTAGTTGTTGTTGTTGTTTTGTGTTGTGTGTATGATTCATCTATTGTCTGATCACTATCTCTGCGGAGTCTGCGACGAGAATGACTTTGAAGCGCCGGATACCAAGATGTTTTTAATCTGAGACCATCATCTCTATTAATATTTATCGGGTGCTTGTAGATTTCTAGTGCTTCCTTGATAAGACGCGTATGGTGACTCTTAGGCTTTCCAAGGATTTTCGGTTCGAATGCAAAACGATGGCCGGTATCCGAAAATGCTCAGCCAGTGCTTATTTTTCTGGATGACCGAGTTGGCAAACTCGATTTTTAATGTAGGTACTTGTAAATTAATGTAGTGTAAGGGACACTTAAGCTTCCTAGTGTAAATACATCTAGTAAAATATTGTTGTGTATCTAAGTACACATTTTTTTATGTGCGTAGAAATGCATATGTTGATCCCTTACTCAATTATTCTGTCAATAATATTTAATTATAACAAAAATTCATGTCGTTAATTCTTAACATAATAATAAAATTGTCTCCTTAAAATTGTGAATCCTCGTATATATAATAATACATATACATATACCGTGGTGAAATACAACACCAAAAATGTCAGGCACGATAAAATCACAAAGATGTACTTTGACGTTGCTGGGAATCGAACCAGGAACCCCCAATATGAGAAATCAGTGCCATGCTCATTGGATTACGAGGGTCACCAATCTCGGTGTTGAAGACACAAGTCTATTATGATTGTGTTGATAGCATATACAATTAAATTGTGATATGCCTTGTCCATTATCTATGGCTATATGTATAAAAATACTGGATAAAGTACCAAGTACCAAAAACAGTACAGATTAGTAGAATATGCCTTCGCCAAAACATTAAATACTGCACTGATGTCCTATTTGTGTCAATTTCCTAGTTATATGGAATGCATATAGCACAAGAATTAATTTCCGCGTCATTTTGCTTATAAATCAGGCACTAAACGACATGTGTACCTATTTTGTAGTTTTTAGTAAACATTAAATAGTACTGTTAAAAATATTAATGAAAAAATGCTAATATTAATAAAAATATTAAAGAAAAAATACAGAGTGAAAAAGACTATTTTCACTTCCTTGTATTTTAAAATGAACATTCTGGCACATAGTGCTTTATTAATTTCTACCATTCATATGTGAATACTATGCACCATTATTATGGACATTTTCATTACACTTATTTTCTTCTCAGAACATTAAATTTCACTACAAAGAATGATAGACATTAAAGCTCTTAAATGTCTAGAGAGATATCATCAAAAGCTATTAAAAGTTTAATATCTCGACCTGCTTCTGTGGAAGCGAAACACTTCCGGTTGGATAGCGTTTACATTAAATTTGATTCTGTGGACATTTTCACGAGGAAAAGTTGTTAATTGCACAACAATGACGCCCGCAGCCATGTTCTCGTGGCAAATGGAAATGCGGATGTAGATTCATCTGCTGGCTTATTTCAGACGGGTTAATGAAATGACAAACTAAATTTAATGAAGTGAAATACAGCAGTTAATAAGATGGCAAAACACGATTATTATTATTTCAAATTCAAGGACATTGTTATACTTTAATCATAAGGTCATGTAGCTAGCTTGAAAACAAAGTGTGTAAACCTTCACGGCCCAGAACAATGCATAATTATATATATGAACATAAATAGACAATCGACAATTATTCATGAGTAATACCAAAGTAGGTAAGTACCTACTCACCTGTCCTTTAAATAGAGTATTATACGTACATTTTACATAGATATATATCTATCAGGTGTATCACCAGAAGGATAACGTAAATAACAACATAAAAATTTGACTTGATGGAGAATAATTTGGCGAGGCTTTCACTATCCAGGAAGCCAATACATAAATTTTAAAAAGCTTTAGATTTTACACGAGGAGATTAAATTTAATTTACCTTTCTGCAGCAAGATATGAACAAGAGTTACGCAACTTAATATCCCTCCATTAAAATAAAATTAGAAATACGGCATTTGAAAATCAATGTAGACTAATAAAAATATGAAGACTTTTAAATAGCAATAACTTTTCAGAACTTTCTGATCTTATTTTGGAAACAAATCTTTATTTCAATGTTAAAAGTGTTTGCAAATTTTACATACAAATAATATAGGATTACAGTTGGATAAATTTTTATAAATTAGAAAGAGTATTAATGGCACATATAAATAACCGGGTCTTTTTTGCAAATAGTTTTTAAATTTGTATTCACATTAATTCTTAATTATTCATCTCCCATATACTTATCCCCATGTATGTTGTTATTCGTCTCAGTTTTTTATATTTTGTTGAATATACTTCGATATTTATTTTTAGTAACGTTGTATACTAATGAAAGCACCATTGTCCTCAAAACATTTTAATAATTTATCAAATTAGTGGTTTACACAAAGTGTTTTCTTGTTTATTGTATAATAAATATCTATTTATTATCGATGCAGTTCCTGTTCAGAATAATCTTGGCGGCAGTGTAAACTTGAGACAATTGAGCAGGTTTGAAAATATTATTGTTATTACTGGCGCGATTTAAAAGGTTGGTAATGTACTTTAATATTTATTCTTTGTTAAATTTTGGTGCTTTGTTACCGATAGGCAGGCACAGACGACGGTCGACGTTTTGCCACGAAATCTAAAGACCATAAAAGTGTCATTAGCGACGTCGTGCCGCGGTAAAAAGAGCTTCCTGTCCCCGGTCAAATTGGCAATTTGTGTAGAAAATTGTACACAACTGTCGTTGGCCGTTTTTTCCTTTACCACCATGGAAACCACAAACTTCCTAGATTGGATGCTCCGTTACGCGTAACGCGAGTGACATTGAACACCGTGGACGGGAACTAAAATTTAAGCACAAGTACCGCGATATTAATCAATAAAATATTATCTGATTTTTGTCTTACAAGGTGCTACGACCTTTCTGGTCGTAAAAACAGGGCATAATACCCCAGAAGATTCTGAGTGATCTTGAAAACCTAAAAAATTTCTTAACCCTTAATACCACTCGCGGGGGAGTATGGTCCCCCAGTACACATGATTTCGAAAACATTTTTATTATTTTTGGCGCGAGGCGGTCGCGGTCTCGTGTGCCACCCGGGAGCTCGCGGAGAGAGGATTCCCGAGCTAGTTCACGAGGTACATATCGTTCCGGGACCTAGGTCCCCCACGAGTTTAGTTACGTACCTAAGTATTTTTTCCAACATTTTTTATTTTATTTATTTGTACTTTTTAGGTTTGTGGCACAATATGGATAAGAACCTAAATCCTCAGTAGCTTGAAAGTCTAGTGAATGACTTAGAATCAGACGTAGGTAGGCGAAAACGAGGCCCACGAGACAAAGATAGTAATACTCCTAGGGTGTCCTTTGAATGTATGAAAAATGTTTGTCGTACGCATTCTATTGATTTAGAAATATGTAAAAAATGTCAGCAATAAGTAATAATTACAGTATAAAAATAATTATGATTGATTGAAATTGAAATGACGTTCCTACAATATGATAAAACTTTGATTAGTTAAGTAATTATACGCACATTTCTCTTGAGATTTTGCATGTTGTTAAAGTTACTGTAAAGTTTATGACTCTTTTTATTTATAAGTGTAAAGGTAATTAGAAATAAGGTTTTGTTTTGTTTCTTCCAAATTCATTTTTTCACATAGTGTGTCTCCTTTGAACTGAGCACTGTAAACGTGAGTTTTTTTTTGTAACTTATTGTATTCGACTCTAGAAATATCATTTTTATGTTAAAAACCTCAATAAAGCAGTTTTATAAAGTTTATAAAGCATTATGTTTTTTATTTTACTTCATAAAAAGAAGTCCTAATATTTCCTATAATTTGGGTTCTTAATATTGGATATGCGCACGGGAGACCTCAGTCCCCCACGAGTTTATATGTGTAGGCTGAAAATAGCGAGTGATGTTAAGGGTCAATAAAATATTATACCGACCAAGAATATTAACCCTACAACGTATCAATATAACCTCAAATCAGCATCGAAAGCAACAACAATATTCAATAAATAGGTACTTTTATATGCTGGTCAACATGGAAATCTTCACAGCTATGAGGATCGTCTGCCTTTTTCTAAATGTACGAATTGAAGTCTCAACGGAAAATATCCGATCTTGCAGTTCTACACAAGGTATTCAATGGAGCTATTTTTTTATCTGACATAATTTTGCATGTTAATCCCCGTATAAAGAACCCGGAGTTCTTTAGAACAAGTCAGCATCCTATAATGCTGGGTAATTTTTTCCCATCACATATATGCCATGTAATATGTGATCTTACATGCTTTTTCATCGAAAAAAGGCACATAGTAAGACCATTAGATACTGACATAAATGATGAAACTGAATCAAATGTAACGTTATCCAAGTGTTATAGACTGATAAAAATAATCTTCATCCCTTGAAGCGAAGAGGTAGAAATGTGTGATTGGACTTCTATTCCAACCCCTAATCATGGGGTGGAAGAATGTGATTTTAAAAATATTTTTAAATTGAGTAAGTGTTATTCTTCAAAATAGTTATATTCTGAAAAATTGAATTGTGAATTTTTTTTCACCAAAAAGTTAAAAAATTAGTGTCGCAACCAGGCTTAATTTGTTAATAATTTTTTTTTATTTGTTTACGCCCATTAGGCTTTTACATAAAGAGTATAAAATAAATTTCAAAAAGCACATACATTAAAAGTTTCAGGAATAGCACCAAATCTTCAGTATAAAAATTAAAAATGTAGAGTAGGTAACGAGCAGCAATGCGTATAGGCTTTTACATAAAAAAATATATCATAAAATTAAAAACGTAAACAAAAAAAAAGCGTAAAAAAAAAAAATTGAACGGGTCAAAGAATCTACGTAACGTATTTTGCCGTAGCTTCGTCGAGACCGAATTGTAATTAAAACATTCCTTCGGTGCCGAAAAAATGTGTCATTAATAGTGACAAAGAGCCCGAATGACGCCAATCGCGCTAATGCGTGTCATTCGAAATGCAAATGCGACACAAATGAATGCTTTAATAATGCAGCGGCAAAATGTTAGAGGCATAGTGTTAGTTCCGCACGCCCCCCACAGGAGGCGGTCTGTGCACATATTCTGCTCGATTACTCGCCGATCGTGGTTACTAAATATAACATCAAGTATTTGCCCTCGATGATTGTAAATGTAACCCCTCAGCTGCAAAACATATTTACTATATAAAATTTACTACGCTCCTAATTTGTTTTTTAAATTAAAAATTTACGTAAACTACACACAAGTGTTTATAAAATTTAATTATTATTTTATTAGCTGTAACCCGTCAAAAATAACTATATTAAAAATAAGTATTAATTTATAGCCGACACCCATGAAATAGTAATAATGACTTTTATCAAAATATTTTTATTTTATATACCTGCCGGCAGTTAATGGTTCAAATGGTTCGCGTCTTTGCTACGTCCTATATGTACTGTATATTTGACAGGTCGTGCACAAGCGGATGTGTCAACATCGCTGTCGTTGCCGCCTTCGAGTTTGCTGACCCGGGGTTGAAGCCCCATCCCCGGCCGTTTAATTTGATTTTTAGCCGTAAATTCGAACGAAATACACTAGCCCAAATTGCATAAAAATAAAGCCCAGCATAAAAGACACAAAAATATTTAGAAAATTATATAGATAATGTGACCTCACCGGAAATTGAACCCGGAACCACCGGCATAAGAAGGCCAGTACATGCCTATAAAGTTATACCGAAAAGATTTTATACTTTAAATATAATATTATTTATTTATTAAACTTTTATTTTATTATTATCTTGGGTCTATCTTATCTATCTAGCAATGTCATTTTTTTTTTCGTAAGTCTCACAATATTTGAGCTTAAATCTCGTAATAAATATGAGGAATCAAAAAAAAATCTAATGAGGAAGATCGCATCTATCGACGGAGAATAAATTTTAGTAGAGTTGTTTAAATAAATTTGTTTTTAATAAATTTCTTCGTAATTAAAAAAAAAAACGCTTTTTTGGGTACACCTAATACCTAAATATTTTTTAAATATTTATTTATCATTTATAATATTATCAATTGTGAAGAACAGATAGCATACATGTACCGTATAAAATAAACAATATAGACCCATACATGTAAGAGATATACTGAGTTTGTCCTCACAACCTTGACGAGATAGACCCTTAACTCTACGATTAAAAGAAAAAAATCGCATATTACATAATAAAATAAAACATTTTTGTTGGGTACCTTCGCGAAATAACGGGTAAAAAGGGTTTCGCGGTAAATAATATTTTCGCAATTTCGCCACATCTCAAAAACTACTGAATATTTATCCAAGAAAAACAATAGTTACATTAAAATATCTACTAGTGTTATATATTTTTTTATTATTATTGAAATTTGTTATTGAAAATAAAAATATTACATACATTTTACATTGAATATTACATTTTTTTATACATGTTTAACTGTCCCCAGTAAAGTAATACTTGTGTTTGGGGACAGGAGTATGATACATAAGAGCATTCATTATAACTGGAGTTCTTCAATTCCCTAAATGTAAACACTTTTACCTACCTTATTTTGTGACTTTCCATATTTTAATTAAAATACTAAAGCGCAAGTGTATAAAAAAAAAAATTTGCGACCAAAAATACATTTGTAACCCATCCCAGTATATTTTTGTACAGTACAGTAGTACAGCACCTAGTGCACGGGCGCCGATAATATACGTATCCTTTATTGTAACAGAAACAAGAGTGATTTTATTGCTGACATCTGCCGTAAACGATGAAAATATATATTAATATTATAAAATATATATAATAGTATACCTAAGTGATCGAGTTTTATTACCTTTCTTGCAATTTTGCAAAATGTTTCCGTAAAAGGTAATAAATACCTGTGCTGCATCGAATAGGTATTAATACACTTCTCGCACAATATGTGATAGTATAAATAATGTATGGAAGTGAAGCCTGGAGCTGGCAGAAGAGGAACGAAAGTAGATTGAATGCAGTGGAGATGAGGTCCCTTAGACGTATGTGTGGTAAATCCATGTATGATAGAGTAACGAATGAAGATATTAGGAATGAATGTAAATAAATAAATATAAAAAGGATCCAAATATAAAACTTTTAAATAATCAACAAAAAATGATCTTCTCTCCACTTCTAAATATTTTTAAAAAACCAATAATCAAGGACATAAATTAAAATAATATTTATAAATAACACTTACAGAAAACGGGGAATTTTGATAATTAAGCATAACGTTAACCGAGGCACCTTTAATGATAAGTACCCGGGAAAAAACGTACATTACTACAGGGCTTCACCACAAATATCTAATTACTCTAAATGGGAAGGGGTAACTTAAAATTGCATAAATAAGTCGTTTGTACGTGGTATATCCACTGTTTGATAATGGCCTTACAAGCCGAAACAGCTGTAACACATAAAAATACTTAACCCGTAGAACTTAATAATAATATTTATTAAAATTTAATTTATTTTAAATTTCGCTAAAAAAAAAAAAAGAAAAATAAAAAAAAAAAAAAAAAATCGTAGCATAATACAGAGAATAAGAATAGGGTCGCTCAGGTGGTTTGGGCATGTTGAGCGAATGAATGAGGAAAGAATGGTAAGAAAGATATATGATGCAAGGGTTGACGGCGCCAGAAAGAGAGGGCGACCACGGAAGACGTGGCATGACCAGATTAACCAGATACTGGAAGATGGTCCTGTTAGAAGCCTGAACAACCGTCGAGCTTGCATGCGAAGATGTATGAATGTAGACGAAGCGAAAGTTGTATGTCAGGACAGAAAAGTATGGCACTCAATCCTCTCTGCCTACCTCCACGGGGAAACGGCGTGATGGTAAGTAAGTAAGTAAGTAAGTAAATAAGATACAATAAAAATTTACGTTTGATTTTTTAAAAGTGTTGCACAGGATGGAAAGGGTTTAAATATCAGTATCGACTTTGATTATAAACAGCATAGCAGATACACGGTATTTTGATTTGCTTGTGCAAACAGCAAACTGTGCGGCAATTAGAGACGAAAATAAATAATTGCCCGCTATCCTTTTATGAATGCTGCTGTACGTGGGCGATAAATAAAGTTGTAGATCGAACTTTATTCTCGAACGAAATTCGATCGCTATGTTCGTGAAATTGAAGGAATTAATGTCAAATTACTTTGATGACTTCACTCGACAAGATACTAAACATTTTTTTATGGTAATATTTCAATAATCCCATTTTTAATTTGAATAATAGTTCCTGCCTAATCTGGAGGTGGACGCAGATGTAACAACCTTCCAGTGACAATGCACAAACATCTTTCTAAGCGTGGATTTATCTGACAAACATGACGAAAGACATCTCACTTTTTAAAAATAGAGATGCGTATGCGGAATACGTGATTCTTATTATTTATACTAAACGCTTGTTCTATGAAAATAGGACGGACATGGTGGTCTCCTCCAACGACGCTCGATTCCCGATCGCTGGATTACTATGCGAATGTCTTGACTACAAAACGACCAAGAAAGTCTTCCTATATCTTGTAATTGTTTTTATATGCATAAGTTCCAATTGATTCTGTTCAATACTATACGTACATAATGAATTGTAAAATTCGAAATTCAACTTTTTTCTGATCTAATAAATATAGATGATAAACAAAAAGAAAAAGACAAACAAATACATTTTTAGTACCTACGGTCGAAATTTATTTCCCATGGTTATTTTTCCAGTTTTATTCCCAGGTACTGAAAAACATAGAAAAGAGCGTGAAAACAGAATTTATTCGGGATTATTTCTGTCGTAGTTGCCATTCCTGATCTTATTTTGGTGAAATTCAGCGGACCCCATGTTAGTAGCCAAGATAAAAATTGAGCCACGACCACAGTGTAAAATTGTACAGAGTTGAACTAAACCCCTTCAATAGGCGAGGGGAACGAGACAGAGCAAAAGTTTGCCCCCCCTCGCTTACATTTAAGACATATTCGTAATGCAGTCAAATTATTTATTCTTGCGCAATTTAATCCTCTAGTACACAAAACGTATTTTTTACAAGGGACGATGTTTTTATATTTTATCTGTTTATTTTGTTGTCTCTTCAAGTAAAAACATTATTCTTTTTAAGACTATTTAGTTTGACCTTTTCATAATTGTTTCAAAATTTAATATCTCGTAGTATTCTTTTTAGACAGGTCAAATGTATTGGAACCAGATCGTGCACCAAGAAATTAATGTAAAGTCAGTGCATGTCTTCATATTTTGGTGGTCTGTATACACGGCAGAATAACCTGGAAAAATCTATTACCTGGTGAATTTTCAGCGGACTTTCACGCATTTAGATTTTTGGTATCATAGATATTATCAAAGAAAAAGTACAAAAAGGGAAAAAATGTACGATACTTTTTCCAATAGTTTTGAAAATCACCGCCCGCCCTGCACGATAAACCGGTGTGAGAGGAAGAGTATGCAATAACATTCCTCGTTCAAAAGTCTAAAATCCAAACCGCAAATCACGTTTCTCTTTAAGCTTTGAAACCGCTTCATTCCATATCGCCACAGCGATGATCTATCATATTCGATAAAGTTCAGAGAGCCAACATTCTGAACTTATTGATTAAACAATGTGTCACGTTGTGTTCGTGGCTTAAGCAATAGGTAATGCTTTTCCTCGGCAAACATTGCCCGGCGTGAAACTGCATTCGTTTTCACAACGGTTCAAATGTCAGAAACTTCACAAACGTTCCGTTTGACGCGGCACACGACGGCGGGTGACTACGCAGAATTTTGTTATTTGAGTGACTAAAAAAATGACGCAACAACGCAGACGAACCGAATCGGCGACGGTGGTAAATTCGAGAAATCGACGCTAATTTCATTGTTTCTGGTATTTTTCGAAATAAAATGCTGTATAATGACAATTAAAACATTGACGAAACGTATTTTTTAAGTAAAAAAAATTTAAACTGTTAAATAAAGCAACAAAAAAATTTAAGGCAATAATTGACATTACACAAACTTCTTTTAAAAAAATGTTTATTATATAATAAAAGAATAGATTAATTCAATAGTGAGATATACAGAAAAATCTATCTACAGAAAAAATATTTGGTTACCAGCGGGAATAAAAGCCGATAAAATCCGAGAACCTGGAACAGCAGTATCTTTGATACTACTAATATTGATTTTTTTCAGAATATTTTTGAGTTTGTTCAAATCTTTCAGAACGGTAGTACTGGATTTCTTGTCACAGAGACATCATTAATCAATTAATGTATATTATGGATGTCTCACAGAGAGTGGGAGTCTCATTGATCAACATTAACGATATCAAAAATAATTAGCGACATCTGTGGGGATTTAGGGGGAAAGAAAATGGCTGTCACAGGCCGGTATAATAGGTTGTTACAACACGTACGTGATGTGTGTCATATAATCCAAATATATACAACTTTCAAAAATTAGTAAGACATGGTATATTCTATCATGGTGGAAATGGCGAACGTTACATATGTGTAAAGTGATCACATAAGCCTACCATACGATCGGTCGTAAGTCCGATATACACCATAAATGACTTCTATACCTACTTTCCCATAATAATAATAAAATACAGTTTCGTCTCTGTGAGACATCCATAATATACATTAATTGATTTTTTCCAATTACTTCTGTTAATTTATAATACAAATCTACAAACAGCATAATGTTCATCAAACAATAAATGAATCCTACAATAATAGCAAATCAATTTTGTGGTAAACATTATTTGTATTATTAAAAACAAAATACTTTATAGAAAACCACTATTTATTTAATAATCTACATGTCTCGGGGCCAATGATATATATACTAAAAAATATAAGTATAGCTACACTAAATATTGAAATTTGAAATATAGACATTAATAAAAACAATAAATAAATAGAGTATAATATTAACTAGGAACTTATGTGAAAATAAATTAAAAGATAACAATTTGCAAAAAGGATTAGTTTATTTATAACATTTAAACTGCCATTACTCCTTTATTAATTTATAATTTATCTTACAACCGTAATCATGCTGTAACAACTGCTCCCTTTTTCTAACATAAAAATATCTACGTAAAAAATAGCTATTTAGAAACCCCAGATTAATTTCGATAATTATTAAAAAGTAAAAAATAATTTTAATAAATTATTTAATGTCACTCTAGGACCATCTATTAGGGTCATTAATGGCCTGTTGACGGTCTATTTGTTAAAAAGAAAATATTTTACAGTAGACCACAATCCCAAATGGCCAAATATTTATCTGTCAGATAAATTTATTTCATAGCTAAGCTATCTACTTTTCAGCATTTCACACCTTTTGCTGTATAGATGTTTTTCGAAAGATAATAATTTAATACTAAAATATTTTGTTGTCTTTGAAATAGCGAAATTATTCGCGAGTTAATACCAAATAGCGTTCGTGAAACAAATTAATAACAATATTTAATTAATTAATTAATCGGCCAACAAGGTGATGAAATAGCCCCTTATTACTTTATTACTCTTATTACTCAGTTCATAATCTTAAATATTATTATTCTATGATACAAACTTTGTTTAACGTTATCAGTGTAAACGATAAAATTATACTATTTTCACGCCATGAAACACATTTTATAGTAAATTTGTATTGGAGTTTTATTGCAACTTAATACTGAAGTGCGGTTTCGGTTGAGAATTAGTAATAGGGGTAATTTATGTGTAAAAATCCACGAGTTCCAGATTTATTGAGAATAAAATTAATGATACATTATGTCGTTTTCAATAGTGTCACTCAAAAGTTTTTGGGATTCACTGCATTTTATAAAGTTATTTAAAAATATTTTAAAATGGAATAATACACGTACCAACACAAGAATACACATTGTATAAGTCTCAAATTTTTCTTCTTCTTAAATAATTGACATACTGAAATTGGTATCGTACTTCCTCGGCGTGGAATAGTTCCAGATTCATTTCTCGTTAGTAACTGAGTATTCCTCGATATAGATTTTTTATGTATATTTTTCTTATTAATTAATTTCTTAACTTTTATATTGATCGTAAACCCAATAGGTACCACACCGAATTGATAGAAGCAATGGGCGTGCAGTAAATACATTGAAACATGATATGTACATAAACGTGCACTTCAGAAAAAATATCGAAATAAGTATCTATCTGACAGAATATTATGGTATTTTAAAATCTTAATTATATTGTATTATATTATATGTTAATTTTGATACAAATATTACGAGACACTTCTTTATTTATATTTAATTCGTATAAATTCTAGTTTTAATGTTCCGGATGCAAGTCGCTAATAGATACGTATCCCTAATATAAAATGTTATTCTTAGTAGACTTACAGTGTTGCGAGGCAAAGAAACTGATGATAATCACGAAATGAAATTTCGAAACACCAGACATGGCAGAAAAAATCATAAGCCTTGCCTACCAATCTCCAATTTGTCTGGACGAGTGATATGCGAGGCGGCGACCCACCATCCGGCTTAACAATGGCTCCGGACATACCTGAAACAATAATAAAAAATATTTATAATCGAAGAATTATTTACGATTTATAAATCGAGCGGGGATCACACCATATTGACTCAGCGGAACGATTTGACATTTAACGGAACACGTTTTTTGCAAGATGATTATGGCTCGGTGTAGACCCGCACGACCAGTAATGTCAATACTGCTTTATATCTTATTATTGCGAATTATGACTGCAAAAAACCTGCACCATGGATGCATTGTAAAAATTTATATGAAGACTTTATTCAACATTGAAATAATTCATTCGATAGGCTCTGTGGGAATTGATTAATATTTATCCAGTCATAAGAGCGAGAAATTCTTGGATAACAAAATGTACTTATATACACGTAGACCAAGTTCTTGAAAATCCAACTATGTATTTTATTTATTTTGTGAAAAGTTAAGAACAAATCTTAAATTAACATACATAAGATAAAAATAGTAAATTACGCCAATTATAAACTTTCTACTGATGATTGTTGATGACATTAGCAATTCATTGTGACATGTGTAGCAATATGAGATAATTTATGGTTTCAAAATATGTTGAGAAGGGCGAAATGGGACGTAGGTTTAAAATAATTGAACAAAGGATGGGAATATATGGGAACAAAAATTGAGTGAGTTTGGTTGCGGCTGTGAAATTAATTTTCGTTTTATGTCGCAAATAGTCGAGTTAAAAATATCAATGTGATTGTAATTAAATATATATCAAATATCAATGTGATTGTAATTAAATATAAATGAATTTGTGATTCTGTAGATGAATGAGTTTTGTTTAGAGTTGATCTTGCAAATAGGGATATGAAAAGTAGGTGACCATCTGCTGTTACAATTTGGGATATGAAATGATAGACGTTGAAGAAAATCAGGAATCTGTTAAGTTTTGTGGGATTTTAAATAACATTAGAGAGTCCGCTATATTTCTACGGTAAGTTGACATCTATATGTTAAAGAACTTTTCAGCATCTTCATTGCTAACATCAACTAAATCTTTTCATCAGAGATCGAAAACAGCGAAAGTTAAGGTACTACTTCTTCAAATGTAGCAAATTTATTTTGTGGTAACATAATTATAATTGATATAAATTAACTTTGTTAAAACCACTTATTTATTGATGTTGAATTTTTTCAATAAATAAGTGGTTTTAACAAAGTCAATTTATATCAATTAAAGTTAAGGTACTTTAAGAATCTATATTGGATGCTTTCAATTCTGCTCTTGTGTGCTGTGTAGCCTAGGTTCAATACTACGAACATATGAGAAATATATTGTCTTTAGTGCTAAGATCTTTGAGCTATAAAAACAATATATATTTTAAATGGAAATGCTTTATACCCTACAATAACATCACGTACACATATGTATGTTTCAAATTAATTTGTTTTATGTCCGTTTGAAAATGACCTTCATTGCTTTATTTTCAGGGAGCATCATTATTAATGGCGCAAAGGCCTGACGTGGGCCCCAGCCTCTTCAAGTGAAAGAATAGAAATAACATTTTATTTATAATACGGCACAAGTAAAACCCTTAAAACCGCTGTGCGGTTTGGCATATGTACCTATGTAATAAGTATCAAAAAAATAAATAGATATGAAACACAAAGTTAGATCCACTCAATATTTTCAACTAACGAAAGGGCATGCTTTCAAATGTAATTTTACAATAATAATAAAATACTTAAATAGAGTACGAAATTGCATAACATTATGTATTATTATTTAAACCCTCCGTACGCAAAAATTTTCTTTTATAGAAAGGCGCTACCACGTAAATTGCTTTAGGTTAGTTAGTTTAACGTTTGTACATTATGTAACTTTTACAAAATACACAAAAAGAAAAAATATATCATAACCAACAAATGACATTCCGAGTATTATACCCCCTACATTCTTAATAATAATAATTCATATACGATACCTTACATTGTTAAGGAGATATAATTGTAATTGGCATAATTTTAATATCCATTATTTTATATTTGTTAATATGTTAATATGGTGTTAATTTTTCCTAAAATATATAAATAATATTCAACTAACGCATATCGAACGCAAGAAATTATTTTGGTAGATTTCAATAAATGCTAATTGATGCAAGGTAATTCCTTTATCCAATCTTATTCGCCATGTTGTTTAAAAATTGTGACATTCCAAAAACTTTCATTAAAACACTACGCTGATATTGAACTTAGATAAAAAAAATGAAAAAGACACACGTAAACGAAACCTACCTAATTCTTGCGACCAATGCGAAAATATATTTTTTTTAACAGCTGCGTGTATGACAATTTTGGACCAAAGTACGTATTTTTTTATATAAGCCCAAATTGACATTTTTTAACTTGAATACAATTTTTACATTTTTTGTAATTGCCACTCAACTAGTTCATATGCACGTTCCTGAGTGTCGGTGTAGTTTTGTAGCTATGTAACAATTATTTAAAATTATATTTTAAACATAAAAAGTATAATAGCAAATATAAACATGAAAAAAAAAACATAAAAATCAGTATTTGTGATCCAGAACAAAGCTGTTGCGGCCCTCGCAGTGCAGTGGGCATGATATTGCCTTTTCATTTCGAAGGCTTCTTCGGGTTCGATTCCTTCAGGTATTAATTATTACCTACACCACATTTTCAAAAACTGCTTTTCTTGCTCATTGTTTGCATTAAGTTGTAGGTTGAAGTCTTAATAATAATTTGAGACATCACTCTTTAAAAAAATCAAAAATTGAGAAGGTATACCAATTTATGCTAACGTGGTAGGTTAATTTTTAAACGAGTTTCATTATCCTTTTGCGTTTTATTTGAAACTGTCTTTCTCAGATTGTTGGATGAAATATCTCGAAAACTCTTGGGCCGATTTTGTTCAAATATTGCACACATTAACTAAAAAGATTATCTACAATTAAAAAACATGTTTTTTTGTTGATAAAATACTCCGTTTATTTATTATAAATTTTTAGCTTCGATGTTTTAGAAAATTATAAAAGTTATTTTTAAATTGCTGTCATTAGCACATTTTTTTTTCTTCCTAGCTTAAGCATAGACATAACACCATTTAACAAGAAAATAATAAAAAAATAAAAATAAAGTTTTTCATTTCACTCAAGCTCTGGCGAAATGATTATCTTCTACAGTTGCGCACGTCATGCGTCACCTAGGACAGTAGCGGGACGGAACATAACTACACAATTTAAAAGTAATTAATAACGAATATTAAACAATGTATGCCGTAAGTAATGACAATCAAAAGAATTTTGTATGTGCAATAGTTACGTAAAAAATTTTTTTAATTTGAATGTATTTTTTTGTTGATTCAAGTTTGTGTACCCCTTAAACAATTTTCTCAAACCTGGGTAATTCAATTATGTATTTTTCTACAGTAATTGATCCTTGTAGCTCGTGGTAGTGTTAAAATTAATATAAAAGAAAGCATATCCGGATAAAAATGAAAATTAAAAAAAAACAGCAGGAACTGAGATTGTCGAAACATACATTCGAGTGCGGCTCTGGGAGGTCGTGCCCAATATAGGTTCTGCAGCGACTGTTAACTGGCACAGAATTTAATAAATGCCCAGGGATCGGCGAGTGACGCAACCTTTCGCTTTCAGTATCGGCATCCATTATGTATTGCCATTGTTTATTTTTTACGGGTCTTTTTTTCCGCGCCGCCTATAATCCGGCGGCACGCTCGGGACCCGGGCCGATAATACGATTCCAACGGCCGTTACGAAATTAAAAATCAAGTGTTTGTTTATCGGGCGGCTTAATTCAATAAACGCCCCTCCCGACCGCGGCACTCTGTTTCGCAACCTCGTGAATAGGTAATTTTAACAGCTAGAAATAAGCCACAATTACAAAATCACGGCCATGCCTCGAATCATTTATACGTCCGATTATTTTACACCGCGTTTTACAAACTGAGCAAAAAGTCGGTCGTAGGTACAGTTTTTAAATTACACTGTCGTGTTAGGGCTGCCGGATGAAAATGTCCTCTGCGTTATAGGACTCAAAAGGGATACTTTTCAAATTTTATTTACAATAAATGCTTTACAATAATAATATGAAATTCGACTCGAAGTGAATCTTATTTGCCTCAGAAATGTCATACCAGTTAAATAAAGTGTACTGTGACTACTGCAAATGCGGCTGAAATTTTGATCACGCGCAGTTATCCAAAGACTATTCGTCAAACCTCGGGTAACTGGATTAGGTCACGTCTTTTCCCCAAATGCGTTTTTGTGCAAGACCTTCTCAACCGCATTCTCTCCCGCAGAAGATAGAATGCCTCCATACATATTATACATATGGAGGCATTCTATTCTCTCCGTCGAACGTCTTCAAGGAAACGGCGTATTATAATGTGAATTCATTTTTTAAAAGTATTTTTGAGATAAAAAACGATATAATAAATGTATTTTCTTTAAAAAAATGTTTTTATAAATTTTATATCTACTTAGTAATTCGTAAATTGAAATAAATAGTAAATTTAAATATAAAAAATAATTTCGAATCTGGAATCTGCCAGGTTTCGAACATGGAATCTTGTGATCTGTATCCAATTATCCGCTGCTGTAAGTGAGGCGCCAAATTAATCGATTACAAAATTAATACTGTTGCATGCAGTAATGCGAATATGTGCGACCGCGACCTTTGATCGTTTGAATTTATCCTGTTCAAAGAAGTTTAACTTCAATAATCTTCCTCAACTGATACAACTCTCTCCCACATTTTCATAAACTTTTTATAACATTTTAATAAAAATCAGACGGCTATACCGATTACTGGTAGATCGGAAGATTATTAAATTTTAGCGTTGGATTAAAATAAGGCTTTGCTATCTGCCTAATGGAAAGCCTTCTTTTTGATACTTCGGTTAGTTTTTTTTTTTCATTCTCCAATCACAAAATGTTATAGAAATTTTGAATTCACTTCTAATTCGATTAAGTCACTTTCGAATCCGCACGAATTTGTTTTCATTACTTGAAATGTCTATACACACCCCCGCTTACGAATTTCGGCGATTTAAAAAAATATATTTTCGCACGCTGCACCAAGAGGATTTGCAATCTGTTAAAGGAATTCTACAAGGGGTATCAGGACAAATACCCCCTAGACATTAACCCACCATACAAATAACGCCCCGTGCAAATAACCTCCCGACAATTAACCCCCCGTGAAAATAACCCCCCGAATATTAAACCCTGCTCCCTATAAAGATATTAAATAATTCGTTTCGTGACGCTCTATTATATTTAAATAAAACACATTATCCTCTTAGAGGTAAAACTCACTAAGTGACAATAGAGTACTAAAATTAATTTGCCTTAATTTAGGATATTTATTTAATTTTATTAGTTACTTAAGGTCACTTTAATAAATACTAACAACTTATATAAAATATTTATTTTTATACGTGGCGGGGGTTAATTCTCAGCGGTATTAACTGTCAGGGGGTTAATTGTCAGGGAGTTATTTGCACGAAGGGTTATTTATACAGGGGGTTAATGTCCAGGGGGATTTTGACGGGGGGTTACTGTCCGGGGGGTGTATGTCCAGGAGGTTAGTGTCCTAGAACCTCTACAGAGATCCCCTGACCAATACAAAAGCTGACAGAAAACCTAGAAGAAAAAAGAAAAACCTAGAGAAAAAACGATTCTCAAGTGGTACCCCTAATATTTTCCGGCGAGACCGACACCTGACATTATTAGCTCCATTGATTCAAAGTGTATTTCATGCGGCCGGTGATCTACAAGGCATTGTATGCACACATCGTACGCCCACGGCGCACGGGTCGCGGTCGGTGATGTGTTAAAATGATTTATATGTCAATACTTTATACAAATGGAATACAATACGAACACGTTAAAGACGGCATCAATCATATATTAACAATGTCTGGATCGTTGGCTGGGTAATTAAACGTTAATATCCTTATTTGTAGCATTGTACGCGGCTGCGCATGTGGATCTCTTAATGGGATATTATTAATTATTGGTTTAGTGTTTATTCGATTGATTTCAATACATATCACTTAACAACTAACAATTTTATTCCTACGATAATCTACAGGGTGGGCACACAGTCTGGACACGTAGACCAACAGGAATATTTTTTTTATAAATGACATTCTCTTTGTGGTTTCCATTGACGTGTATACGATGCAGTAATGCAGTATCTCGTTGATTCTATTGCATTCTGCAGGGATGCTTCGATTGGAGATGATTAGTATCGTTGATTTTCAGTGAACAAACCATTTCTTCTTATTAAGGGTTTGTTCATTTAACCACGAGGAATGTTCTCCTCGTTCTCTAGATCTAAATTCCTTTGGCTGGATATTCTGGTGCATATATAACGACAAACTGAGTAAAAATCAATGATATTAATTATCTGCATGCATCGTATAACAACGCATCACAAGAAAACGTCATACGATCGATGGAGAAAAGTCATTTCTGTGTCTTGTGCACGTCGATTTCGCAACTCTTCAACATGTGCTTCGCTAATGAAGGAAGCCACATTGTAAATGTCATTAATACAAACTGTACATCATGCAGCTTGTATTAATTAGTCTACATATCCAGACCTCCTGCTCAACCTATATAACTAAGTGTAATGTATATGAAGGAAGCACAGAATCAAGTCAGGCATTACTAATTCATACTTGTTCTAATACAAAAATCAACAAAACAGTTTATTTGGCGTAAACATTGTAGAGAATATTCGTGATGACCAATAAAATGGAAGGAAAACAGACATTATATTATCTCCACTTGAGTTAAATTATATTTAATATTCTATTACTCGAGTTTCGAAAGTACCAAAATGTCTGATAAACCAACATATTTACTCACCTCTCAATATTCCCGTTCAACCACCTTTACACCAGTAGCTACAACTCATTTTGTCAGAACCTAATTAATTAATTATTAGAATTTTCATCTAATCCACGTAAAAAATATTCTATATTTAAATTTAATCAGTGTAACACTTCAACTTTCGAGAATTTCATGAGATTCTGATACTCGCAAAACTCGAGTAGTAAAATATAAAATATTGTTAAACTCAAGTAGGGATAACATTGTTTATGTTATGTTTTAAAAAAAATGTTATTACAATATTATTTTCAATAATTGTCATCATCATCGTCGTCTTTTCTATGACCCCTGGTTCTATGCGAGCCGGGGGACCAAAGACATAACAAGACGTTTTCATCTTTCCCAGTCCCACATTTTCTCAGCACATAGTGACCAATCAAGGCCCATTATGGTCCGCGGCAGCCTCTCTCCGAAGTTGCCAAGATACATCTTGGTAATCGTACCTCTGGTATCCCTAAATTGTATCCAAGCCATCCCAATTGAAATCTTTTCGTATGTAGAGAGGTTCCATGGCGATATTCCTACGACTCCCGATCTCGGTAGGTACACCTCACTGGGTTCATTAATGTTCCCCCTGCTACTTCCTTTAGATATCTGATTTCGGCCGCCTGGATTCTTGATATCCATATTTGGTGACCATATATTAAAATGGGCCTGTACACAGCTTTAAAAACGGTCTTGATAATACTCGCACTTCTTTATTACTGCACTATGAAGCAATAATTGTCATTTTATCAAAATAAGAACTAATAGGATTCAGTTGTACACAATAAAGAAAAACATACAAGATATCAGGCATATTTTTATGTGACATACATTTTTCGCAGGACGTATTACATAGGATGTTTCGTAGCTAGTATGAAAAATTTTGGGGGACTCAATTTCCAATTTTTAACAGAAAATATTGTTTACACCTTGAGTAAAATTTTGATGATATTGAAGATAAGCGACATCAAATATGGCATTAATAATTCAATATTTCCGGCTTATTTTTTGTTAAACGTTAAACTGATGTCATGAAAATAATTTATATCGAATATTAAAAATTCTTTCACTTAGATCTTAGATACTAATCAAATAAAATAATTAAACACTGCAGAAATTTGTAAATATTTTTTTGCAAAGTTTATGTCATTTTCTTTCATTTTTATTAAAGTGAATGAATTTTCGAATTGGCATATAAGTTGTAGTGATAATCCAACGCTAGACATTAAATAAGAATGCAAACTTTGATGTCGCTTATCTTTGAGTGTCGATTTTCACCCAAAAATTAAAGAATATTTTTATTCAAAATTGAAAAAGAAGACTCCCCCAAAGTTTTTGACACTAGCTTGCCACCAACTTCTTCAATCTAACTAGACCTCTTTCCATTAAGAAAGACAATCGAATCAGTATGTGTAAGCCGTGCGTACAAGGCACATTGTTTCATTGTGTTGGTGGTTATACCATAAACACCAACACAACGGAACAATGTGATTGTCTTTCTTAAATGAAAAGAGGTCTAGAAAATTTTATGCCATATTTTTTTAACTAATTCCTTTGATTTTACCAATAAGAACCGACTTTTCCGCCTCTCGTGATCCACCTTTCGCTTTATTTTTTGATTTTAATATTCATTTTCAGTTTTATTTTCAATGCAGCAATCAATATAATTTGTAAAATCTGTGGAAACTTGTAAGATGGTCATGTTCTATTTGATATTCTTTTGAAACGTGACATCAGTTTTCACATACCTACACGGTTATTTGGAAAACATTAATAACCTCGCAGGACTATATACCTGCTTTGATTATGAATCGAAAATGTTTAAGCAGCCATGAACAAATATCAATAGTTATGGAGTTATTCAACATCAAATTTTGCATTTTTTATATATTTTCGACTTATTTTAACAAAACCGTGAATTATCATTACAGTAACTTATATCGATTACGAAAAATTCAATTCTGTGCCAGTAGAAACAAAAACCAAAACCAGCAGAAATTCCAATTCGAATTGGAAGGTTTTTATTATTTTATTTGACTTGTATTAAAGGGAATGAATTTTTCATATTCGATATAAATTACAGTAATTATAGTCCAACGTTTGACAAACAATAAGAAAAAAAAATATTGAAAAAAAATGCAAACTAAGATGTCGCATGTCTCCATAACTATTGATATTAGGTCATGGTTGCTTAAACATTTTTAATTAAAGCAGGAATGTAGTCCTGCGAGGTTATTAATGTTTTCCAAATAACCTTGTATCCATATGCCGGGCATATGAAAATCTATCAGTTTTAATAAAGCTCGCATTATTTTCTAAAATTCCTCTACTACTCTAGGATCTGCGCGTCTTCCTTCAGGCTGCAGAAGTTAGCATATACGTGATACATTGCCTACCCTTCCAAGCAGCCCAAGGTACTCGTGCTGCAGGTTTAGAAGTAGATAGCCGAGAACGAAGGCACACAACATAGAATCGTGATTTGCCTCCGCGCACAGTGGCTTAAAAGTAAAAACGGCATGTCCTTGCAAATCCGTGATCCGTATCGCCGCACAGCGGATAAAACTGCATTCTATTGTTATGGATTACGTCGGTTCTTGGCCGGCGGAACATTGGGATACAAATAATGCTAATATGCAAATGGCGACGCAACATCTGTTACAGTATGCGGACCGGCGGACAGAATCACGCGGGACAATCTCTTCGATTTAATCGATGGCAAAATGCACAAAACAAGAACGGAATGCAAATGGAGTCAATATTTGGTATCAAAATGCGAACCAAATCTCTTTATTTCGCCACAAAAAATTAAACCAACAAGGGTGTATTGTGTTCAGCACAAGAAATTCCATATTCGGTTGAAAATAAAAATATATAATAATAATAATTCAATTCAGATTCAATTATAATCGAAGAGAGGAGTTAAGAAGAAAGAGCTGCCGTTGTTTGGCGTAAGCTCTAAATAATATTGATGTATGATTCAGCAACTCGAAAAGCACTGTATTTATTTAGGCACTAAATATTTTAACACTCTTCCCCAGTCCATCCAAAGTACTAATGATTCGAAAAAGTTTCTGTTTTTAGTGCAAAAATTTGTGTATAGACATCTCGAGGACACATTGAGGTGACTGCGAGATGATTGTTTCGTCATCTACATTGTACCATTGTCTACAATTTTCTTTTACTACATTTATTATTATTATATTTTTTCATGCAAGTATGTAGTTATAAATATGTCTTTACTCTCTACTTTACATTTATTATTTACATTTTACTATTACCTATTAACTTTTTTTTTACTGCATTTATTTTCATGTTTTTATCTCTCTCTACTCTCTACAGATATACTTCTCCGCTATACACGAGTCCTAGACTTATTTAGAGGAGAAACAAATGTATATTTTTTCTAAAATATGTAATTTAAAAATTAAAAAAATCATTATAAACAAAACAATAAAAATGAGGGTGAGATATCAAGGTGAAAATTAGAGGAGCAGAGGATGGGGTTACTATATATTTGCCAAGATCATAAAGAGTAACTGTGCAAAATTTGGAATAGACGATATTCAACTTCATTCCGAAAAGATGATACGTGGAATCCGTGGAAAATTCATAATTGGCATAGTTTAGTATTTTTTTTTTATCATACGTAAAACTCGAAGTGGTTTATACAGAGTTTTACGATAATAAATTTAAATTAATAACTGGTATTTCTTAATTATGCAAGCAATCAAACAAAAAAAAGTGATTAACGTTACATATTTACTTCATTCAAATATGTTATACAAACAAGCCATTAGTATGCTATTATTCAATCACCAATAAATATGCCTATGATCGCAAAATGCAGACGTCATTGTACAATGTGAAAGTTTGATCCCGTAAGGTGACGTCAATGCAATTAATAACGGCACTCTCGTTAATTCTATATTGATTCTTATGATTGATGCCCGCGGGCTGAATTAAGTAATTTCACCATTAACACTAAGGCCAAGCCTAAGTGGTTTCAGAACGACGTAGTTGTAAAAAAATTACTTTATTTTTGAAAAAAAACCCGATATGATTTTTGTATTATTGTACTTCATTATTTTTTTAAGTAATTATATTTAATTATATGCAGTATATCAAGGGATGACTCCTTGCACTGCATTAATAATACTCGCGTATATTTAAATGTTTTCATTAGAATCTTTGTGATTAGACATTCGAACTGATTAACAAAAAGCAACAAATATTTAATTTAGCCACAAGTTTATCTTCTGATGTCGACCAATTTCAAAGCAATCTGCTGCCTGTTCTGGGAAAAATGAATGCAGCATTAACAGACAAAAAAGTTAAATAATGATTAAGTTAACTTTGTTACTCAATGATTATGTAATAAGCAAAGTAAAAAATCAACAAAATCATTGTCGTAATTGAATAAAATAATAAAACTTTTAGACATACAGCGTTTTCATATTTCAAATATATTATGTAATTTTATAATCAAAAATATTCCCGTGTTATTACGGGCGTTCAGCATTATCTGATTAGTTTTCTGGGAAATTCTGCCGTGTTTATAAAACCTTCAAGGACCACAGTTCGGATGTGATAAATGTGTTGAATACATTAGCTGCACCATAGACCCTGCAATGGGATCTAAAACGTCAGCCAGAACAGTCGTAAGCACAAAGCAGAATATCCCAGAAAACTCAAATCAGAAATAAATAAAAAACTTTGAAAATAAGCGTAATCCCAGACAACTCATGCTCCATAAATACATAATACGAAGAGTATATACATCAGTACCGTGGATTCGGAGTCACATGGCTTGTATCTCTATATATTATTTATTAAAATATATATAAAATATTTTTTCATTGGGATATTGGTACTTCTAATGTAACATAATCTCACCGCTTTTGATATTTTTTTCAACCTTCTAAAAGTTACATGGCTACACGATAATGTATATAAATATGCACCATACGTATTTTAAAAAGTAACAAATATGTTTACTTCATAAGACTGAGGCAGGAGCGAATCAACTACACCAAATGCAAACGCATACCGGATACATTTATGCAGGCGGTCATTCTAAGTACTATTTGAAATTCCTTGGAGGCAGAATCAAAGTCGGAAGGTTTGTAAACGACTGAACAGCCCTAATATACACGTGCAAAAAACAAAAGCCTCGTACAGGGCATGAATCGATGAGTTATTGATTTATCATATGCCTCACAAAAAGCTTACATTGCCCGAATATGCGCAATGATTTAGGCGAATTCTCGCGAGTCGGACACCAAATGACGCATAGCCGGGTCTGAATGTACTCATAGGGGCGTGTGTCCCAGCATTCGATCGCACGGAGATTAAACCGGTCGACGGCTGTCCTAGATAAATCATTGAAAAATTATGGCACACAGTTCAAGTGAAAACAAAAGGCCGCAATGTTTAATACCGCGGACACGACCTGTTGATATTTTTTGAATCGCTGATTAATAAAATGGACGCAAAAAATTTAAATAAATATTGCCAAACAGCAAAGTACATAATTGAAACTAGATTTTTTATTTATAAAACGATTAGATATTTATAAAACTATACCAATCGTTAAAAAATGTACAATATATACGTATTTTATGTACACATCTGAGCTTAGCCTCATTTTAATCTCAAAAGTAGAGTTTTTAAGAGGTTGAATATTTTACAATGATGGATGGCATAAAACTAATATACTTAAATTTAATTATTCATTATACTACTTGAGTTTTATTGCAGTGTGGATATGAACTGCTTCGTCGGAAAAGTTTAAATATTGCGCGGGTAGACCATGCATGTACCAATTGCAATATAATTGATGATTTAAAGGAATATTTGATGACAATATTTATTGTTATACTATGATGTAGAAAATTTATGGGCATGATTATTTCTATGCTAAATTAAATAAAATAAAAATGTTCAAGAGAAACGAATTAAAAATACAAAATTGAAAATGTAAATATTTGAAAACAATCATGATCCAACGGTCAGAAAAAATATTTAGTAACCTGGCTAGTGACTATCAGTTTTTAGGTAGGTAGTGACAGCATTAATATATACCGTGTGTCCGGTAACTGGTGTCGGAGCCTTTCATAGCGTAAAATATGTTCAATTTCATTAACAAAACACCCCATGTATGTCATTTTTTCCAGCCGTAATGAAATGGAAATTTTGTGTCAATTTACTAATATCTACCCGTGTAGAGGTCTTATTTGAAAAATAAAATAATAAGGATCAATATAACACCAATATTTCACCAAAATTAAAAAAAGAGACCAAAAATAATTCATAAAAAAAATTTTACGAAAAAAAAACATGTTTTTTTTACGTATAAGGGGTGTTTTGTCAATGTAATTGATCATATTTAATGTTATTAAAGGCTCCAAAACCAGTCATCGGATACTCACCGGACACACTGTATAATGTACGTGATAAAGTAAATATATTTATTGTTATTAATTATTAAACGTATTGAATCTACTAGTTAATATTGAAACAAATGTATTACAAGCACACATTTCCACACATGATTTAGTAAAAGTATGTATAAAACCAAAATGCATCAATATATGTACATTAACAGTCTTACTAACAACACAAGTGCACACCAACCATATGACCTATAAAAATTTAAAATAAGGCTAACAGAGCTACTACCGTACATGCAACTTTGCCATTTTTAATGCACTGATACGACTGTGTGTAATACACAAATTGTATCAGTGTATTAGTAGCTATCCTTGCCGTGGTCGGTTGACGGCGCGGTTCTGCACGCAACTGACTTTCAACTCTACGTCACCCTAGAACTGGAGTTCAAAAAAATTCAACGTTCTTTAAAAATCTGACAAATCTGGCGTCGCATTTTCCCGCCGTTCGGATACCGGTAGGACTACCCGAAAATGTGAAAAGCGTATCGCGAGCTTAACGACGGCCATAAAACATTTGTCTCCGCAACGCGCGCCGGGCCAGACACCGCCGGGATTTTGGCAAAGGTGATAAATTGAGCGGACAGCGATTCCTCAAAGATCCTATTCATGAGAGGAATTAAGCCAGATCGAGACGATGCATCACCCGGAGGAACGATAATGCCCACGCGATGTGCTCCACATGCTGTTACCTACGCGGCCGAGCGGTGCCGGTGGAGAGGAATTGGGTCAGATCTGTGACCGCTTTTTATTTATGTTTTAATTTTCCCCCTTTATTGCCCACGGAACATATTTCGTGTGAACCGCCCGTTGTTTTACGACAAGGATCATAATGTTAGACAATATTTTTATTGAGAGTTACACGAAATTTACGTTATCTCGGCTAGTTTTATAGCGGACCTTAGAGGAGTAACATGAATAAAAATATAGTAAATTGTTAACATTGAAGGGTTTAAATGTAACAGAGAATTATATTGGTCCATTTATACTGCAGTAGGTTCTTTCAGTGTTATATGTAACATTATAAATTATGAAGTTGAGCAGTTCCTTTCGCTTCCGGCGTTTGTTATCAATATTATCGTTTTTAAAGGCACGATAAAAATACACATATATTATAAAAAAATTCTTATATTTATCAAGATATAGGTACATATATTTTAGATGTCTCATAGAAACGAAGCTATATTTTTATATTAGAAAGCAGGTATCGAAGTCTTTTTGGGTGTTCGTAGGGCTTACGACCTGTCGTGCGGCTGGCTTAAGTGATCACTTTTCACAAAGTAACGTTCACCTATTCCACCCATGATAGAGCACTGCATTTATCAAATTTTTGATCGAATCTATCAAATAACAAGTCGAACACCCAAAAAGAATTCCATACCTACTTTCAAAAGCTTCGTCTCTATGAGACATCTATAATATAAATATCTCGATTAATGATGTATCCTTAGGGATAAAATCCAGTATTATGTTCTTGAAAAATCAAAATATTCTGTAATATTTATGTTATCTTATTTTTTCATCTTCGGCCTGTCTATGTCCATTGCTAGACGTCCAGTAATACATCTCTCATCAAACACAAGCCACCATACCATGTCATTCATATCATCCATAATAAAATACTTCTTCAATAACTGCAAATTAACTTAGTGATAACATTATTTATATAAATGAAAGGAAAACAGTTTCAATAAAACCACTATTTATTGAATTATCAACATGTGCACGGGGCCATGAGTCCCTTCATCAGGATACAACGTAAACTGACAAATCTTAATTTTTAATTTATTATTTGGTGTACCTATTATCCTGGTGGAAGGATTATTGCCACCGAAACATGTTGATAATTCAATAAATAGTGGTTTTATACATAGTTTTATTTTAATTTCATTAAATTTATAAAAAAATATAATATTCCCAGACACACATCTATTTTAACACATGTCACAAGTTTTATTTTATTTCAATTAGAACGACACGTACAAAATACATACATTTAATACGAGCTATGATTATGTGAAGTTCCCAATTAAGAAGTGCACAGTAAAATTGTAATAATTTTTAAAATTAGAAATAATTTCAATAAAAATAGACAATAAAAGAATACTGAAAAGACTTATCATATAAAACCAAGTTGCTAAAAAATACAATTGCCCTAATGTTGTGTTGTTTACCTTGTAATTTACCCTGAAGAACTAAAAACGGACGAAAAAAGAACGGTAGTTCCAAAACCAGTCGATGTTATCAAAAATATAGTGAAATAAATAAAAACACTTTGTATTAAACCACGATTTATTATTGTGCCAACCGGTTTCGCTTAAACTTAAGCTTCATCAGGGCAACTTAATAACTGTTATTTAATTTATTTAACTTAATAAGTTATTAAGTTGCCCTGATGAAGCTTAAGTTTAAGCGAAACCGGTTGGCACAATAATAAATCGTGGTTTAATACAAAGAAAAGTGTTTTTATTTATTTTACTATGTCAAACCACAAAGTTATTGCTTTCTACCAAAGTATAAGAAAAATATAGTGGTTTAAACTAAGTGAATTTTTGTCTTAAATAATAACTAATAATAAAATAATTTTATTTGAACACGACTACACGGAACATCATCGTCGTTGCGTCCAGTGCAGAGACATGCCTCCTCCAACACCTTCGAAGATCCTCTGTTGCTGGTATCGCGTGTCCACTCTCTGTATGTTATCGAGCCAACGGCCAACCTACATTACGTCTTCCGGTCCGTGGTCTGCACTCGGACATTTTAGTCCATCTGTTGTCCTCATGTGTCTCATCAGACGCTTCAACCATTGCCATTTCAATTCTGCTACCAGGTATCTTCCGCACGTACTGGTCAACTCGTGGTCTTTACTTTGATTCACGTGGTGATAATTTTTTAATTGACGATGTAAGAGGTCTGGGAGGCCTATATTATGAAAAGAAATGACAGTTAAATAACTTTTCCACAATGATAGGCGGAGTGAAGCCACATTTCAAAAGGCTCGACTTGGCGGATTCATTCCTAGTTTAGTGTCTATGCCTCCAACCCATATAAGAGAATGGCGAAAATATAACATAGAACGATACGCATTCGAAGTTGATTATTTTAGTCTTATTGATAAATACTATTAATTAAAAAAAAACGAATAAAATCTGTACTACGCTCACTGAATACTATTTTTATAACGCCTATATGTAAATAACAACTTTTGTCATTAGTTGTTAATGAGGACTATACACTCATCAACAGGTGAAAATAAGACAAATATGGTAACCGTTCTACATCTCTCGAATCCTGAAAGAATAGTCGACAAAAATAGTATTTAGTTACATAATATATACAAAGTTTGGTTTATTAACAGATGCTCCGTAATGTTAATATTCATATTCTGATTTTCCCTGAAAACCCACTTTGTTTTGGACATGCACATTCAAGTTTTCTTAAAACAATAAATACATAATCTCAAGATCAGAGTATTGAGTTCACTGCAATATCCGTGTTTCTTTTAACGCATTAACGGTTGGTAATATAAAAATCGAATAATTTATCGTCTTACTTCACTGACTTTTTCGGGAAAAGTACTTAAGCTTTGATTGCTAATAACCACAAAACCATTTTGCAGACTGTTACAGTAACAGGATCCGTGAAATGGATCGTAAAATTACGGTATTCACGTATAACCGTAATGTATTTATGCCGTAAGACATTGACATTGCAAAACAACAACAAAAAAACAGTGCGGTCGGGGTAAAGTGGCAAAGGGGGAGAAAGACGAATTATTATTACGCGCCTACGAAAATGATTTAACCGCCGCATAATACGTGATCACTGCCGCAGAACGGTATCCAGTATCACCATAAAGCCGAAGACACACACATTAATAATATTATTTAAACTTTCAAGCAGCAAATAAAATCACATATGAATGTATCTGTAATTTTTTTCTATATTCTATATTTGATGCACAAAAGCCTGTCTTAAAGGATTATTGATTATTCAGGATACCCATATTTGGAAACAGTGACCGAAAATTCGGGTCATATCAGAAAATCCTGATTCATAACATAAAATCTTTTCTGGAATACATTTACGCTCATATATTAGGTCCTTACATATGAAATTGACGTTTAGTATGAGAGGAACATAAAGCCGATTTTTTTTATTATAATATATTTATTTAATCAAAGTATGTACCATTGCTATCTATGCACTTTTGCCATCTCATAGGTAGTTCATCGATCCCTTTACTAAAAAAACCATTCGGACGGGAATCAATAAAATCTTTGAAGGCGGTTTGGACTGCCCCATCGGAGTTGAATTTTTTCCTTTGCAAGAAGTTATCCAAATTTCGAAAAAAATGGTAATCTGTTGGGGCAAGGTCCGAAGAGTACGGTGGATGTCTTAGACATTCCAATTGAAGCTCCTCTAATTTGGTAGCCGTCTGTTGTGCAGTGTGTGGTCTAGCGTTATCATGAAGCAGCAGTGGCCTAGAGCGATTAACAAGCCTCGGTTGTTTAGCAGCTAGCTTTTCCATCATGGTTTGCAGTTGCTGACAATAGACATCTGCCGTAATCGTCTGGCAAGATTTAAGAAAGCTGTAGTGAACGACACCAGCACTAGTCCACCAAACGCTCACAAGTAACTTTTTTGGAGTCAATTTTCGTTTGGGGCATGGTTTGGCTGGTTCGGCAGGGTTCAGCCATTGCGATGAGCGCTTCCGATTATCGTACAGGATCCACTTTTCATCACAGGTAACGATTCGATTTAAAATCCCTTCATTATTGTGCCGGTTGAGTAATGCAACGCAGCAGT
>JADDOH010012452.1:0-53659 GCA_016648135.1 Agrypnia vestita | reverse complement strand
TTTCTCCAAATGGTGTACAGCTAGGATCCTGCCATCGAGGATGATGGGATCTGCCTAATTATCTCCGACTGATGTGTAACTGGAACCCTGCCATCACTGATGAAGATGATGATGTCACTATCGAAACGTCACCTGATGATATTTAGCTGAACCGCCGCTAGTGATGATGATGATGATGATGAGACTATCGTAACGTTTCCTGACGATATATATATCGGAGACACCGCTAATGATGATGATGATACTATCGGAACGCCTCCTGACTATATATGACTGGGACACCGCTAATGATGATGATGATGATGATACTATTGAAACGCCTCCTGACGATGTATAACTGGGGCATTGCTAACGATGATGATGTTGATGATACTATCGAAACGCCTCCTAACGATATATAGCTGAACTACCGCTAGTGATGATGATGATACTACCGAAACGCCTCCTGACGATACATAGCTGGGACACCGCTAATGATGATGATGATGATGATACTGTTGAAACGTCTCCTGACGATATATAACTGGGGCATTGCTAACGATGATGATGTTGATGATACTATCGAAACGCCTCCTGACGATATAAAGCTGAACCACCGCTAGTGATGATGATGATGATGATGATACTATCGCAACGTCTCCCGACGATATATATCTGGAACACCGCTAATGATGATGATGATACTATAGGAACGCCTCCTGACTATATATGACTGGAACACCGCTAATGAAGATGATGATGATGATACTATTGAAACGTCTCCTGACGATATACAACTGGGACACTGCTAATGATGATGATGTTGATGATGCTATCGAAACGCCTCCTGACGGTATATAGCTGAACTACCGCTAATGGTGATGATGATGATGATGCTATCGAAACGCCTCCTGACTATATATAACTGGGACACTGCTAATGATGATGATGATGATGATACTATCGAAACGCTTCCTGACTATATATAACTGGGACCGGCGATCGGTGGCGACGACGTAACATAGCGAGTAGTGTGTAATCGGAACGCGGCGTTCAGTGACGGTGATGTAATTTGGCGCGTGGTATATAGTCGGGACACGGCATTCGGTGATGATGGTGGCGATGCTGATCTGACTATCCCCCCCCCCCCCCCGACGATGCACAGACGTATGAGTACGTAAATAAATAAATATATAAATAAATAAATTGATAAATAAATAAATTAATAATCAATTAATAAATTAATCATTTAATAAATTAATCAATTAATAAATTAATAAGTAATTAAACAAATGAATAAATAAATAAATATATTATTAATTAATTAATAAATCAGTCAATCAAACAAGTAAATGAATAAATAAATATATAATTAATTAACTAATCAATCAATCAATCAATTAAATAAATAAATAGATAAATAAATAATTTATAAATAGATGAATAAATAAATAAATGAATGGCTGAATGAAAAATAAATAAATAAACAAATAAATAAATATATATATATGAATAGACAAATAAATACCTAATTAATTAATTAATTATTCAATCACTCAATCAATTAAATAAATAAATAGAAGTAAATAAATAAGTTCGGCGTCGAGCACACGAGCCGCCCGATCCCTGGAAGTTCACACACATGCAGAGAAGGGTTAATTTGGCAAATTAATTCGCCCCTATTATGGTCAGTACGGATTCAACATGCAAACACCTGTGGATAAACATATGTAAAGTTTACGGTACAGGGGTTAGCTTTCACTGTCGGCGCTTCTTCCGTCTCTGTCTGGGGTGTCGAACCCGAGACCATTCTTCTTAATCGTGCGCCACCTTTATATATCGTTATAATCTCAAAACGGAAAGAGGATGACATGACTTACCCATCTGCCGCCGGTTATATCCAGTCCAGTGCATCGTAGTTTCACTTCATGTACCTCACTTTATACCTAAGGATTGCGGACACTTGCCTTGCACGCGCATACGATTCACAGGCCCCTAATTAACTATAGTTCGCGACCTAACCTTTGATCCTGCCATTACGCGCTTATAAGTTTCCGTAGCTGGGGCTTAGTATCCAGCCTCTGCAACTATACGGTGTATATACTTTAATCAAACCGAAACTAGACATTATTTTCTTTTCTTTAAATTTATATTCCTCGAGATACCGGAATTAGACTCTAGCTCGACAATTGTAAGTATTTATATATCTTAATAATACTGCAACATAGTCCTTATTTCCGTCTTACGTATCCGTACTTCCCGGGTCATCGAGACTAGACTCCAATTCTAATGATCATACTCTAATGATTATACGCACCGATATTTTTCATAAAACCCGTTACCCGTTATTTTCCGATGTTACATATTCTTATATTTATCCGAAATACCGGGATTAAGCTTTGAATCTAGGATTCCATCCATTTATAAGTTTTAACAAACCCATGAAGCAACCACTTGTCCACTTGTTGTTGTTAAACAATTGATTGCTTCTATAATAAAACCCCACTAGTCTACATCTTTATAAGGTCAATACATATTACTTTTAGGGTCCGCCGATTTAGTTTTTATTCTTAATATTATTCTTAATATAAATTTATTATCATCTCGAATATTTGATATCTACTCTCCGGCAAATTTTAATATAGTTTAAATCATTTTAATATAGTTTATCATTTTAATATAGTTTAAAATAACGGGATTCTGTAATTTCTACAAGTATAAACAACCCCAATCTTACCAAATCCATTTTATGTAGTGAAAGACGCGGGATTTATATTCTTCCTAAAATGTAAAATGAACCCGGTCTAGATGAAACATCCTTATTTAGTTTCAGGACAACGAGGTTTACGCGTTCCACGAGGAATATGATATAACCCGATCTAAACGAAGGTAATTTTATATAATTTTAGGACAGCGGAACTTACAAATTTCATAAAGTATATCGTGAAGCCAATCTAGGCGGAGACACTACGTATATTTTAAACAGAGTAAGAGTTAAATTTTACCATCAAGTCTAATACACCGCAAGAATGTCCTAGGCATAGTAAACAAAATAGCGGTCAAAACTGTAGTGTTTCTATGTTCATACGTTTTAGCTCAAAACGAATATTATAAGTTTCACATTTATAATACAAGACGCGAATTTCTAAACGAAACATTTTAAAATAGTTCTAACCGAAATCTATATATTTCATATTTATTAAATGAAACGCGAATTCTCGAGCGAAAGCATTTTATATAACTAAATGCAACGAAATCTTATATAGTTTATAAATAAGAAGACCCGGCCCCAGGCGGTTTTTATATATTTTAATATAACGAGGCCCTACATCTTTATAAGTATAATACAACCCCGGTCTACCGAAACAATGTACTAGGAGTTTTTATATGTTTGAATACATGATATACGTTTCTTTTAGACGCGTGTTATACGCGAGATTTACGTTTTCGTACAATACAAAGTAACCTGAATTATGCTAACGTGATTTTATATAGGTTCACAACCGCGAAGTTTACATCACTCCTAAAGTATAACCAGAACTAATTGAAACATTTTTTCATAGTTTAAGTCCGCGAGGCAAATATCTTTCATAAAATATAAAATAACCCGAATCGAATTAAACATATTTTTACCTTATAGACTTTCCCCAACGCGCGTAATAATCCCGGCCACATGAAACGTTTTTATATGTTTTAATAGCGCGGGACCTATGTTTTCCTATATAATATAAGATAACCCGGGCCGAACGGAAGCAATTTTATATACTTTATAAAATAGTGAAACTTGTACTTCTGTAAAACCGTAAATAAACCCCGACCCCCACGAGATTATTTTATATAATTTTTTAGAATAATGAAATTTTATACATCTGTAAAATTGTAAATAAGTCCCGATTCTCACGAGATTATTTTATATAATTTTCTAGAATAATGGAATTTATACATCTGTGAAATTGTAAATAAACCCCGATTCTCACGAGATTATTTTATATAATTTTCTAGAATAATGGAATTTATACATCTGTGAAATTGTAAATAAACCCCGATTCTCACGGAATTACTCTATATAATTTTAAACGAAATGAAAATCTAGATTATTATGGGCTGAACCTGATACCCCGCGAGATCAGCTATATATTTTTCACTAGACGTATTTTTAATCCCAGAATTTATTCGCTATAATTTTAACGGACTCTTACTATTAAACATAAACAAAAAAAATTATTAAAATAAACTAAATATTCTTTCGATAACTAAAATAAACCCGGTCTAATCGAAACATTTCATATAACGAAATATTATATGCCTTACAAATGTAAAAATTAAAATGTGTCCTCGCGTATTTAGCAAAAGATAGGTATTTTTATAAGACTTATTTAAAATCGAATCTGTTAGTAACAACCCTTTTATCTTTTAACAATTTCCCGCGTGTTTAGCATAAAATAGGTATCTTTATAACGCACAGCTAGTTTCCAGAGATCCGCCAATACTATTCCTGTATACTTAGTAAAACGAAAATTAACTAAATTTGAACCCTAGCGGTTCCTGAAATTCTGCGAGTATTATTCTGTGAACCTAGTAAGACGATAAAAATAATTAACTTTATAGAACGTAGTGATTTCCGAAGTTCTGATATGCCAAATTAATTACCTTTATAAAATAAAATCAAACCCTTACTCTGAGTTAAAACCCTTTTAACAGGACCTCGCGTATTTAGCATAAGATAGGTATTTTTATAAGACTTATTAACAATTTCCCGCGTGTTTAGCATAGAATAGGTATCTTTATAACGCACAGCTAGTTTCCGGAGACCTGCAAATTTCAGTTCTATATATGCCGGACTAATCAACTCAATAAAGCGCAGTAATTTCCGAAGTTCTAATATGCCAAATTAATTACCCTTTATAAAATAAAATCAAACCCGTACTCCCCTTTTCTTTTATCGTGAGCAATCAACAATGTCGAAGAGTATAATTACCCGTACACCACTTTCACTTGAAGCTAAACTATAATTTTCAAACACTGGGACACTCTAACTCGACGGTAACAATCACTCACGGTTCTATCACTCAAAAAAACGACCGACGCGGATTTTGCACCCCCGTAGATGTCCACACCGACTGCCTCAATTCTGACTCCGCGTTACCTCTAATACCCCTCCCAGCAGCCAAAGGTCCTAAGTCGTGTGTTTCCAGGATTTTCAATATCCTACTTTCCTTGATACCCAAATCTTTGTCCCTTAGATTCAGTTTGGCAAAAAAAACCACATTCCCTCTTGGATCTGTCAGTTAACTCCACCTTTTCTGTTGCTGTCTTTACCATGTTTTGGGGCGGACTAGGTGGCTTCGGACGATTTAAATTCGCTTCGCAAGCGCGAAAATTAATTTTTTATATTTAATTTCTAAGTTCAATCCATATTGTCCTTTGATCAACCGTAACCACAATCTATCGGGTACTCCCCTAATCATAGTTGATGTTTCTTCATTATCTACCATTATCATGTCCCGTTCCCTCGTATTTTCACTCGTCTTCATCGGAAATTTAACGATTCTTGGCCGCTATATCATGGGATCAATTTCCATATATTCACCACGTGCACACTGCATACCTAGATATAACAATCATCCAAAGGTACTATACCTAATTTTAAATTAATTTTGGGCGATCTTTTCTCGTGGATCACCCAATGAATCCTGTCTTATGCCCGCGGCACCCCGCGCACAGGGACGTATTAGGTCCCTCCGTTGCGGAATTTAAACATAATTTGTAACCATTTATTATTATTTTTATTGGCAGTAAGATTGATCCACAAAATAACTATGTTACTTAGACAGTGAATATTCTCGAACAATATAATACTGGAAGAGTACTATTCGCTATAATACAATAAACTATTAATGTAAGTTAAAGTAAATTTTTTAATTCAGTGGAAAATTTTCAAGATCGTTTTGCTTTTATTTTTTTCCAAAACAAAATAAATAAATAAACACACAAATACACACTCACACAAACCCACTATTGGACATGTTTTTTTCTTAATTTTTTTATCGATTGTATATATGTGTTTTCTTGTAACTGGCCCAAAACTCTGTACATCAATTATTGGTTTCTTTTCAAGATTGATTAATCATGTGGCTGTAAGAAAACCAATTAATGAAAATAAATAAAATAAGTAAATAAATAAACCTCCAGTGCCGCAGGCAAGGCGTCGGATCAGTTCAGTGCTTATTCACTGCCAAGGTACTGGACGCCTCCACTGGTAACTATATACTACTCACCATGTTCTTAGAGGTGTGTTGAAAGATTGCTAGTATTGGTCTCAAGTAGTTGTCTGTATTTGTATGAATATCATTATTACATGCTCTTGCTATATCCGTTCCACTTCATATTATTGTTCCTCCCGTCTTTGAATTTCTATCACACTATGTTCTCCTATGTTTTTGGTATTTATATACATGCTTCTTCGCGTTATATTACATTTACTCCCAATTATATTTGTTTCATTTATCCATCCATCTATAAGATCCCCATACGCTTTATCCTTTTATTACATGTGTATATGGGCCGCAAATTCATATTATTTTATTTACAATATTCTTATCTAGATACACTTGTTCCAATTATGTTTTGTGGGTTATTACTACCAAACCCGGTGAAGTCTGAGCTAGAATAGCCAATCGTATACTCGTTATCCATTCTGATGAGACTACGCTAATGTTGGACAGGTTTGTAGTGATTACATAGTTAATATATTGTATCTATATTTGAGTATATTCTTTTCTTGTCGTGCCATTAATATGCTTACACGTTATCGTTATCTCTTTCCTAACTATATATACCGTCATTGCGCAATTACCTATCTGTTGTAAAAGCCTGAAGAGCGTTAGCCTACAGATAAATATAATAGAATTATAGTTAACTTTCCTATCTGCCTACGTTATCCGACTCCAGCGAAACGAAAATGAATCATTATTCGCTTCTCGATAGAGCGTCAATCTACAGATAAATATAATGGAATTATAGTTAACTTTCCTATCTGCCTACGTTATCCGACTCCCGCGAAACGAAAATAAATCATTATTCGCTCAGTTAAGGTCATCCCTCTGGTACATGTATACGTTTAATCCGTGCTTCACGGCCAATTCCTATAAATTATTTATGGGGCGTTTTCCTCTCGCGATCCCCCAATTAGGACCCGCTTTCCTTACTTTTGCTCATATTCTGCATCTCTGTTGCACGGGAATCCACTCGAGACCACGATTAATGACATTTAAACGGTCTCAAAAATCCATCAAAAAAGCCCATAATTCAGAAACCTCGTGGAACTGTCAATATCATCGTCACCTTAGAGTAGACGTTAATCGGTTTTTTAACGGCTCAAAACGCAATAACCGCGACCCAAATCTCTGAATTCCATGTTCAGCATAATTTTATGGGGATCACATGTGGACCGCTCGGACCGCATCGATCGTCAACCATTTGTACCAAACACGGCTTTATCAATGCTCAATTTTTTCCCGCGCAGCATTTAAATCATCTTAGAGTTCAAAATAAAAATAATAAAAAAAAAAAATCTATAGAAACAGGTGATTCATCACAAGGTACTAGAAGATTCCCTAAAGTTCTATAAGGTCACAAAATAAGTTGCAAGGTGTGTCAGTGAGTCTAGAACAGAAAGTTCATGATGTTTCTCGAATGCTTTAGAAGGTTCTGGAAAAAACGTTCAAGAAGGTTCTATAAGGTTCCAAACTGACTGACAGAGTGTGTCGGTGAGTCTAGAAGATTTCAGAACGTTCGATAAAGCTGTAGAAAGTTCCGAAAGGAGAAAATTTTATAATATTCCCAAAAAATCTATAAGGTTCTAAATTGCGTGCGAAGTGTGTCAGCGAGACTAGAAGATTCCAGAACGTTCGATAAAACTCTAGAAAGTTCTGGAAGGAAAACGTTCTAGAAGATTACAGAAAGTTTTATAAGGTTCCAGGCAAAGTGACGGAGTGTATCTGTGATTCTATAAGGTTCCAGAACGTCTGATAAAGTTATAGAATGTTCTGGAAGGAGAACATTGTAGAAGATTCTTTATTTTTCTAAAGAATGTTCTCTTACGTTCCAAACAGTGTGGCGGAGAGTGACTGTGAGTCTAGAAGGTTCCAAAACGTTCATGAAGTTTCTCGAATGCTTTAAAAGATTCTAGAAAGACAAAGTTCAAAAAGGTTTGGAGCGGCGGAGTGTGTCGGTGAACCTAGAAGGTTCTAAAACGTTTAATTAAGTTCTCGAATGTTCTAGAAGGAGAACGCTGTAGAAGATTACCGAAAGATCTCTAACGTTCCAAACAGTGTGGCGGAGGGTGTCTATGAGTCTAGAAGGTTCCAAAATGTTCGGTAAAGCTCTAAAAATTTCTGGAAAGAGAACGTTCTAGAAGATTCCTAAAAGTTCTACAAGGTTCCGAACTGAGTGACGGAGTATGTCGGTGAGTCTAGAAGGTTCCAGAACGTTCATTAATGTTCTCGAATGCTTTAGAAGGTTCTGGAAGGAGAAAGTTTAAAAAGGTTTTATAAGGTTCCAAACCGAGTGGCTGAGTTCATCTGTGAGTCTAGAAGTTTCTAGAAAATTAAGAAAAGGTTCCAGAATGCTCTAGAAAGTTCTGGATGGAGAAAGTTCTATTAGGTTCCAAACTGAGTTGCAGAATGTGTCAGCGAGTTTTAAAGGTTCCGGAAAGTTCTAGAGGGTTCGAGAATGCTCTAAAAAATTCTGGAAGGAGAAAGTTCTACAAGCTATCAGAAAGATCTATAAGGTTACAAACTGAGTTAGGGAGTGCGTCGGTGGGTCTAGAGGTTCCAGAAAGAATTATAATGCTTTAGAAGGTTCTGGAATGGGAAAGTTCTAGAAGATTCCAGGAAGTTCTATAAGATTTCGGAATGCACTATAAAGTTTTGTAAAGTTCTCTCTAGAGTGTTATGATTGTGCGCTAAAATATCTGTTGATATTTTGGCAAAGCGAAGACAGTCCAGCAAGGCAATCCAATCACAGGTGCCGAAACCAGCAAAAAAGAGACTTAAACACAATTCTATGCTTACTGAATTACGGTCCCGAGCGAAGCCGGGCCAACCAGCTAGTATTTTATACGAAGTTATTAAAATGTAATACAAAATTTGGAAAAAAATGAAAATCCCATAAAAGGCTAAAACGTTTGCATGTTTACGCAATTTTGATTAAATATATTACTTGGTTTCACATTTTAATGAAATTCATTCAAAAAGATACAGTCTTTTTCTTTTGATGAAATATCTAGCTTATTTACCAAGTAAAACATTTACAATTATTACAAAGGAGGTATTGTTTAAGGACCATAAGAATCTTTGAATCTTTTAGAATTTTTGAATTAGATCTAAGTACTGTATGATAAATTTGTCAATTGTTAGCTTGGTGAAGACTTGTAAGGAAACTGTTGAGAAGAAATAGTTCACTTACCTGCTCAATTAAATTGTTGAATATAAGTAAAGCCATAAGGAGTTCTTCAAGTACTGGAAAATTTATGAGGGTTCCATTATTTCGTATTTCGGAATAATGAGCGACGTTTATAATAATAGTACATACAAAACCCTTACATGAAGATCCCCGTGTTCTCTGATTCTTTCTGTTTATTTAATTTTTCTTTATAACGACTGAAATATTTTTATTCTAAAATAAGATTCCAATGTGGAATACGCTTCACATTACTATTAACAATCTAAGCATATTGCTTGTATTATAAAAAAATGGACGATCTTTCGATTGATTTGAAGAGGAGTGTGGGAAGTTAGAATTAATTTGTTTTTTGAATAACTGAACAACAGAAAATTGGTCGACATTATTTATATTTTGTCATCTCTTTATTTATTATATTTATGTAAATAAAACAGTATGGACAAAATAGTAAAGTTGTATAATGTACGATATGAAAAGTAACAGAATTAAGGTACATTTCACATAGAAACTTGCAGAGAAAAAACATTAAAAAATTACATTAAAATAAAAAGATAACATCTAGTAATTATTTCTGTAGGCGAATTGTTAATGGTTAAAGGTTTATTGAAATGAGTGCTCTCATCATTATTATTTATATTTACATATATCATGGCTCTTCGAGGATGTTTTGTGTACCGATAAACGTCAAATGCAAGCGTCAGCGGCAAATAACACCGCTTCAAGCCAGACAGTAATGAAACAGGGCACTTCACTCATGCTATCGGTTATCTACACCATACATACAATAATTGAAGATTACATACAAGAATTGACAATGACAACTGGATACATCTCATAAAATACTAAAACAAACTAAATAATAAAATTAAAAATTAATGTTTTGAGTCATCACTTTATGAACATGAAGAAAAGCTGAAGTTTTCGACTCTTAATACTTAATAAAAATAAAAATAAAAATTCGATTTCTTGAAAATCGTCCCGGATTATCCGATCCCGGATAATTACTTTTATAAGATATTTAATCAGACCTAAGAGACATATCTCGATCTTGAACCAATTACAGTAGATATAGATCTCAAGATTTTTGTTTACGAGCCCCGTTGATTTTTTAATAAACTTAACTAAATAGGTAACCCTAATTAAAGCATACAAAACAAGGTACAGAGAATATCTAAATCTTAGTTTAAGACTCTCCAAGCTCCAGTATCCCACTGGTTTGGTATTCAGAAGTTACTTCGGGATCTTCTTTCCTTTTGGGATCTTTATCCCAATTCAGGGATAAGACCCTGAATTGGGATAAAAAAGGTGTGAAGATAGATAGCACATATTAAAGTCACCTAAGATTTGCTGACGACATAGTAGTTGTAAGTAATAATATCAAAGAACTAATTATAATGCTAAAAGAACTATACGAAGCTTCGAGCAAAGTTGGTCTTAAGATGAATATAAAGAAAACAATTATTTTGAGTCCAGAGAACAAAGTCATCACTATCAATGATAATAATATTGAAATAGTAGATGAATATATATGCCTAGGACACAAGATAAAAATGAACAAAGATAACCAAACAGCAGAATTGCCAAGACGAACAGGAATGAGCTGGGATGCTTTTGGCAAACTCAAACATATATTTCTGTACATCGGAGAACAAAGAGATCCCAATTAGCCTAAAAAGAAAAGCCTTTGAATCATGCATACTGCCAGTGATGACGTATGGATTGGAGACTATGGCCCTTACAAAGAAAAGTGTAGAAAAGCTCAAATGCACGCAACGATCCATGGAGAGATCCATGCTTGGAGTAAGCCTAAGAATTAGAAACGACGAAATTAAGCACAGAACTAGAGAAGTGTATATCATGGATCGTGTAGCGAAGCTAAAATGGCAATGGGCAGGACACGTTGAAAGACAGGATACTACAAGATGGCCTCCCAGAGTTCTGAAATGGAGACCTTGGGAAAATAAAAGAGGCATCGGAAGACCTCAAAAGAGATGAGCCGATGATATTGTCGCTGTGGGGGGAGAGAAATGGCTACAATTAGCCAACATCAGGGAAGAATGGAAAAATAAGGAAGAGGCCTATATCCAGCAGTAGAAGACGAAGGCTGATGAAGAAGAAGAAGAAGAATTGATTCAACATTATTTTATCGCCTACGCCGAAATCTATTTTTATTACCTCAAAATTTTCTTTTCATAAACGCATTGTGCTCGTTATTTTTAATCAATGTCCATGTCTCATATGCTTATGTACCGTTCTGATTTGTTTTTGGTATATTAGGATATAAGTATTCTAGACAGCTATATCATACACTAGCTGTTTGTACCCGGCGTTGCTCGACTTAACGGTTTAGTTAAAAATAAGTTAGTGGGTGGACACAAACGGTTCCATTGTTTTTGCAAAACTCTACTAAAAACAGTGTTTCCATTTAATCAAGGCTGGGATGGAAAGGATGTCCATGAGGGATTTGTAGCCTATGAATTTCGCCGGGACCTAAAGAATAAGAATGCAAAATTTGGATCAGATCGGCATACGATCTGTACTGAAAATATATCAGGTGAAGGGGTGGGGTAAAAGAGGAGGGGGAAAAGTTGTCTTCGTTATCCGCCGGGTACTAACGAAGTGCAAAATTTGGATCAGATCGGGTCAAACGGACCCAAAACAAAAAAATTGGGTCAAACTATGTAGATTTGTACAGAAAATATATCAGGCGAGGGCGTGGGGAAAGAGAGAGGAGATAAATATCGCCTATGTTGCCCGCCGGGTTCTAAGTCATAAGTGTTCAAAATTTTGGTGATATCGATCAAATGGTGTAGATTTGTACAGAAAATATATCAGGGGGCGGGGAAGGAAAAAGCGGAAAGGGGAAAATATCACCTTAGTTACCCGATGGGTTCAAAATAAGGAGTTTAAAAATTTTAAATCCGATCGGTCGAAATACAGATTTGCATTGAAAATTTATCAGGGGGAGGCGAGGAGGGATAAAATAGGAAGGAAGAAATATCGCTTATATTACCCGACGGGTCCTAAAGAATAAGTTTCCAAATTTTGAGTGCGATCCATCGATCAGCACAGATTTTCATTGAAAATATATCAGGGGGAGGGGAGGGGGTTAAAGGAAAGGGGAGGAATAGGACCAAATGTGTAATAAAGACGACATTTCCCTTTCTCCAGATATATTTTCTTTACACCGCTTGACCGATTGGACCCAAGTTTTGCATACATATCCCCGACGGAAAATGTATGCCACATCTCTTCACTAGACTTCCTATCCATCCCAGTCTTGATTTAATGGAAAGATTAATTTAATTAGAGGCTTTTCAAGACCATGGAACCTTTGTTTTCCCCTACAAATTTATTTTCAACTTAATCCTTAACCCGTGCAACGCCGGGTAAGAACAGTTAGTGTATATATAAATATCGACCACTCAATGACAATACAGGCTTCGTTCTGTCAAAAATATTCCCGCTCTCAGGGAGATGTATCGAGAGGAAGTAAGCAGGTCCTCGAGGTAGCCGTAGACTTCGGTTTTCTTCCACCCTTTGATGAAGTAATATGATGATGGCATTAACTGCTTCGCCCGGGTGCGCGTCCTGACTAGACGCGTTTTGAATGATGAGTGCGCTGCCAGATGGCGACATGTATATGATCCATATCTACAATATTTCATTTCACAAGCACTTGAGCTATGGCAAGTGGCTGGTTACCGACTATTTTTACTCCCTTTATATTAACTCGTGGCGTCTGCATGTCTTCTTGCCTTCTTGTCTGACGAAAAAACTTTGGATCCATTTTAAACCCCTTTCCCGTGATCTAATCGAGCTGAAACTTTGAAAGCAGACTCGTGGCGAAGATCAAGAAGATCTATCAAATTTTTGTTAAAAAAAATTAATAAATTTTTGGATTTTTCAAATTTTGAATGGTTTTTTCATACAACTTATTAAGTTGTACGAAAATATTTCAACGCGTCTGATAGACGCGAAACCTGATTATAGTATAATTTTGGATTTTTTGAATTTTTTTATTACTCCCTTTCTTTTAACTCGTAGCGTCTGCTTGCTTGTCTGACGAAAAAACTTTGGATCGATTAACCCTTCTCCCGTGATCCAATCAAGCTGAAACTTTGCAAGCAGTGTCGTGGCAACAATAAAAATGACCTAACAAATTTAAGTTTGATTTTTTTTAATAAATATAGTATAATGTATTTTCTAATTGGAGTCAATTCAAATGAGTAATTAGCTCGACGCGTGTATAGCCACGAAACCTGATTCAATGATAAAGGGAGTATAATAGAAACTTGGTTTTTAAGGGTTAGTTTTTTACTACGTTTATATTAACTCGTAGTCTGCTTGTCTACTTGTCGTCTTGTCTGCTTATCTGACGAAAAAACTTTGGATCGATTTTTAACCCTTTTTCCGTGATTCAATCGAGCTGAAACTTTGCAAGCAGACTCGTGGTGACGATCAAGAAGATTTATCAAATTTTCGTTAAAAAAAATTAATAATTATAGCATAATTTCGGATTTTTAGAAATATTAATGGTTTTTTCAAATTGGAATCATTACCAAAGATAGATTACTAGCAACGGCGGCCCGATAACGTCGCGGAATATTTTCTAAATTTGAATTACTCCGTCGGTATACATAATAGGTACTTCACTAGGAATTTCTAAAATCTAAATTGACTGACAAATGTTTTTAGAATTTAATCTTCAAAGCATGAAGTGTCATATCAAAGCTCAAAACATCTGACATTTTAGAAATATATTAAATTCCTGTAAGTTTTGTGTTATATTATATGTTTTAATTCGTCTTTGATTGTTGTTATATTTTAGAAAGAAAGGGATTACAATAAGAACTTGGTTTTTATGGGTTAGTTTTTTACTCCCTTTCTTTAAACTCGTGGCGTCTGATTGCTTGCTTGTCTGACGAAAAAATTTTGGATCGATTTTTAACCATTTTCTCGTGATCCAATCGTGCTGAAACTTTGCAAGCAGACTCGTGGCGACGACCAAGAAGAACTATCAAATTTTCTGAAAAAAATTAATAATTATGATATAATTTTGGATTTTTCAAATTTTTAATGGTTTATTCATAACTCAGTTAGTTATATGAAAATACTCCTAGATAGTAGTATTTTACTAAATAGTTGTATTGTAAAAACTGGATTTTTGTGGGTTAGTTTTTTACTCCCTTTCTTTTAACACGTAGCGTCTGCTTGCAAAGCTGAAACTTTGCAAGCAGACTCGTGGCGACGATAAAAATGATATAACAAATTTTTGTTTATAAAAATTAATAATTATGGTATAATTTTGGATATTTCGAAATTTTATATTACTCCATTTCGTAACTTGGCCCGACTCGAGCCCAACGCGTGGGATAAGCGCCAAACCTGTTTCAACTAGTAAATGAGAAAGGGAGTTTAATAAAAACTTGATTTTTATGGGTTAGTTTTTTTTAGGAACTTTAACGCATCTTTTTATTAATTTTGGTACGAAATTTGCTACTGTTATATTTAAAAATAAAGCTCTCGATACAGCTTTAAGATCTAGATACCTTCATAAGGAGGGTGTATCTAATAACGTTCTAAATTCTAGTTTACCTCTCTTGCTTACGTAACCCGTTCGGGGTCAGGCCCTGGTTAGTCTGGCTCCAAAGCGTTTCGTAAGCGGTTTTGTCGTCATAAACCTGTAACGGGAAAATTATTTACTTCCTTTAAAACCGCATATTGCTCCTGAAACGGTTTGAATATTACGGTCCGCTAATATTGCTTTTGGAATATGTTATGGTTTTCATATTATTTTTAAAATCATATTATACTTAATGCAAATAAATTAAATTTCAATAACATTTGCTAGATATTTTGATATTAATATTTTCTGTACCATGGCAAAAACTATAAATTTGTCAATTACATAAATATTTATAATTGATATAAATTAACTTTGTTTAAACCACTTATTTATTGAAAAAAATCAACATGTTTCAAAGCCAATGGCTTCTTCATCAGGAAAACAAAAATAATATTTAAAAATCGAAGTATAGATCAAAATATTAAAAAGTTATATATGGAAAATAATAATATAAAGTACCTAATTAAAATGAAAATAAATCTAAAAGATAACTATTTGCAAAACGGACCTGATTATTTATAATATTCAATTTGAAGAAGAAGACATAAATATTTCTTATGATTCTCACTAATAATGCCAAAAATTATTGCATATTTTATTATACCATACTTATATAAAACTGTCACGAGACTCAAAAACAAGAAGAACTACATATAAATGAAATCTTCCAAACATTCTAGCACAATTTAGAAAGAACCCAAATACGCGTAACTATGCCGAAAACTTTGAGAACATTCGGTCTTTAAATAAACAATTGCGCTGCGCTAAAAATACATTTTTTGACAAACAAAACATGACGATAGAAGTGAAACTGCCAAAAGCGACTATTGTGAATTATAATCGACCTGCGAAATCAATTTCAAAAGTACCTACCATGCGTTTGACACTAAATTTATCTATATTTTCATTCGTTCAACAAATAGATATAAATTCAAGTTAAGAAAAGAATACAAAATAATTAAGTAAGGAATGGGAAAATACTCTGTAAAACTTAGTAAAGTGACCCGCAGACAAGTAGACATCTCTCGATAGTGATAATTAGTGCAAATTACGTAATAGTGATTGCAATTGAGTTTTTTTTTCCGGTGGCTTTTTGTGATTAAATTAAGCTATAATCTATTTCAAGAGTTTCCTTTGTCTCCCACAGCCGCAATCGAAAAACTATTATTTAATATTATTTTTGATGTTTACCTTGTGTTAACATATAATAATTTATTTAAAAAAAAACACATTAATAAATTTCAAGTCGATCACTTTTGGTGGAGTAGTAACAAGCATTTGAGGTGATTTAAAAATAAGTAAGTATTGACACTGATTAATTTTAAAATCTGTCGAACAATGGATAATTTATTGTCATCAAATGTTTGTATTTACCTCACTTAGTATTACACACTACAAGAGTAAGTCTACTTTCTTAACTATTACATAAAATGCTTATTTATAAGTTATTTGCTGCGTGGAAATAACTGCTGTAATATACATTTTCTGAACTTCTGCAAATAGGTCGCCTCGATTCAAAATCGATTCAGTATAGAAAGATTTGTTTTTATAATTATTTTGTACGATGATAAAATCCGTTATCGTGTAAATATGAGCTCCCGATTTTAGAATAATTAATAATAATAACATGAGATTTTTCTGTAAAAATATCACGGCATTTGACGGGTTGGGACTGTACATTACATGTACATTGGAATTGAAATATCATAACTTGTGTTGGGTTGGGACTGTATATTGCATGTACCTACATTAAAATAGAAATATCATGGCATTTGATGGGTTGGGACTGAACATTACATGTACAACTAACTAACTAACTAATTAACCTTCTCGCCGTTTCCTCGCAGGGGTAGACAGAGAGGATTGTTAGCCACACTCTTCTATCCTGGCACACCACTTTTGCTTCGGCCACATTCATACATCTTCTCATACAAGTTCTAAGGTTGTTGCGGCTTTTAATAGGGCCATCCTCAAATAATTGTAGTACCTGATCATGCCAGGTCTTTCACGAACACCCTCTGTTCCTGTTGCCTTCAACACTCGCCTCATATATTTTCTTAACCATCCTTTCCTCAATCATGCATTCCACATAACCAAACCATCTCAGCACTCCTTTCTTTATTCTATCTACCACACTACAGCCAGCATTGCATTTACTTCTAATTTGTTCATTCCTCACTCTATCGACCAAAGTTTGTTCACAACAAGAGTGCTTAGTTCATCGCTACATTTCAACAGAATTCAGTCACTTTCAGTCTACTTTTGCCAATTCCAGCGTTCATTCCATACATCAGGGTGGCAACGTTAGAAAACGCCATTATGTACCGAAGTCTTGATTCCTTGACAGATTCTTATTGGCCATAAGTGAGTTAGGGGCACCATTTACTTGGTTTCGCAGTCACTATCCTTTCAAGATCAAGTCTCAGCCTGGCCAGTCTTCTACTTAACTTCTTCCCAAAAATACACAAACTTGTTCACTTGTTCTAAGCATTCGTTGTTTATAATTACATCACACTTAGTCTTTCGTCTCTCTCAAATACCATCACTGTATACCATACTGCATCGTCTGCGTATAGCAGGCAGGATATGGTGAGTCCGTCTATTTTCGCTTCAACTTTTAGTTCCTTTAGTTCTTTCATACAATTTTCCATATACAGTTTGAAAAGTAATGGTGACATTACGCGTCCCTGTTTGACACCTTTTGTAATATCAATCCGTGATGTGAATGTCCCATTAATTTTCAGACAAGCACTACTTCCTTCATACAGGGATGCAATTGCCTGTATGAGTTTACTCTTTACCCCGTATTCAGACAAAACCTTTCAAAATTTTCGTCTTATCACTCTGTCATACGCTTTTTGGAGATCCACTAAGGCACAAAAAAATTGTTGGTTCTTTGCCAAAAACTTTTCTGTCATCTGGCGCAGTGAGAAAATCTGGTCCATGCATCCTCTTCCACTCATAAACGCTCCTTGCACATACCACACTTTTTCTTTCGTTGTCAACCTAACTCTTTCTATCAAAATTCTCGCATATAGTTTGCCAACAGAGCTTAATAGGCTAATGGGCCGATAGCTCGCGCGTCCATTAGCGACCCTTTTCCTTTGTATAGAGGCATGGTAACAGCTCTTTTTCAATCCTTAGGAGTGTAGCTGCCTTCTAAACATTGGTTAAAGAGTCTATGAAACCACGTGAGTATTACTGGACTACCACCCTTAATGTACTCGGCAGCAACGTTGTCATAACCCACGCTTAAAGATTAAAAATATTTAGAAAATTACATTCCTGAAAAATTACGAAATAAATTTTAATAAATATATAAAGCACTCACAAAAATGGTAAAATAATGAATAATATAAATCGCTTCGAGTACATTCTGCCGTGCGGGCATTCGTTTTTAAACAATCAACAACAAAACGGCGTGGATTTAGTTCCCGCTACAGCAGTCACATCGCAACGATTTGTATTGTTCAAAGAGCATCCACTTGTTTGCACCACTCGGCGGCGATACTGCATAATGCATTCGGGCGGGGGCCGGGGTCGCAACGTGTATGGAAACGCTTATCGCTACATTTGCATTCGGATACGTCAGAGAGGATCAAAATGTGATGTTTTAGCAAAGCTTGGCTTTTTTGCGGGATTTAGCCATAATAAATAATACCTGCTCTATTTACCTTTACCTGCACTTACCATTTGATTCAACGGAAAAGTTCTTTCAATGTGCTATAATATGTGTAGTTTGGTACGTAAAATTAATTAATACGTAATTTTTTTGTTTCAAAAATAATTATATATACAGGGTTATTTGGAAAACATTAATTACCTCGCTGGACTATATTCATGCCTTGATTATGAGTCGAAAATGTTTAAGCTATCATGACCTTTATATCAATAGTTATGTAGACAGATATATATTAGATATATAGACATCAAAGTTTTCATTTTTTTCCAATATTTATATACTAATCCTAATATTATTTTATAAAATATTACGAAATTTTGAAATTATTTTTAAATTTAAAACTTATTTAGACGATATAATTTCCTGATTAAAAAACTTTATACAGATTTTCATTATACTTATACAATATTATATAAGGCATATACATTGGTTTGACCTGTGTGCTTCATTTAGTTAAATATTGCGAACAGTTTTCTTCCTTAAAAGTTCTAGTACTACCAAGATTCTTCGCTTTCACAGCATCGGTGAAATTCCTAACACGCTTGAAGTTCTCCCTAGACGTCGAACCTGGAAGGTACTCGTTACTTCGTCCCTATGCGCATAAGTTTCAACTCCCATCTATTAGATTTATTCCGAATTTTCACTCAATATTTTACACTCAAAAATCAACAAAGTTATGGAGTTAAAATTACAATCATTTAAAGGATATCGCATACACACATAATTTAATATTTTCACACACATTTTTTCAAGTTACAATTATTTATAATAATTTTGGGGCAATGAACATGTAAATGAATGTATCTGAATTAGAAGAAAATGGTAAACCGCTTCCATATTAGATCCATTCATTGAGGTCCAGTAATTGAATTGAGAAACATCAAAGTGTTTATTTATTCACCTCGGGTATATGTTGAAAAAGAGGTTGACAGTTCTTTCTTGAAGTATGTTTATTTCATTAAAAATTGATTTACAATCAGTACGAAGTGAAAAGCAATTCCAAAATTGAAAATAACTAGACTATCAGGCAAAGGCTCGGTAGAAAAATTTTTTTTTTTTTTTTAAAAAATAGAGATGTGAACACGGAATACGTGTCACATCAATATTCTTACTATTTTCAAACTAAGCTAAGCGCTTGTACTATGAAAATAGGACTAACTTGCTAGTCTGGAGTGAGGATCGAACCCGCAACCTTTGGATCACGAGGCCAGTGTCCTAACCACAAGACCAACAAGCTACTCATACCATACCAGTAACTTCCAGTACCAGTACTTCAAACGTCATACCAGTAAAACGCAAAGTGGCTGAACTTTTTACATTTCTGAATGTATGTCAGAAATCGCCGATCATAAAACGGTCCTGGGAATGTGGTGGGAACCCAAACACTAGCGATCTGAATCTAGTAGCTGTCAAAAGTTCTTTAGCAATGACAATGTGAGAGAATGATTCAATTTCTGTCTTGATCCGATTAGTAGTTTCGAAGAGACGCGCACTTCCGTTAATAGCGTTGCCAACAACTAACTATAATGGTTTATTTTCGTTGTATTTATTTATAACAGCTATCATATTCGCAATTTTAGTTTATTATTTTTTTATGTTTAATTTGTTCTAATATAATTTTTATATAGATTTTTTAATCACCAATTCAAAAAAACCAAATAGTTGTAACAGATGTAGTTGTGTATGGTAAATTTGCTATTGCAGTTGTGCAGGGAGATGAATGTTGCAAAAGGTGGCGAGCTCCTGCTTGGTCAGTTTGGTCGATGAGAGTGGCTTGAAACCACAGCGTGCCTCGACCCACTATATAGTAATGTACTTTGAAGTAAACGTCAAAGTACGTAGTATGACGGTTTCGTTAGTTTCATAGTGTCCAAACCGACGACGAAAAACTTTGGTACACTGACTGATCTTTGAAATAAATATGAAATGAAATAAATTATCGGACGGGGACACGGCCACAGTCGCAGAAACCTGTCGACCTCAAATTAATCAAAGTGTTTGTGTAAGATTTATGCACTATTTGATATTTTTAACATGGGATATATTATTTTTACAAAGGCCGCAGCAGAACGTAATATAATATGTGAATGTAATATAACGTCTATAGACCGATTTGTATACTATCTTTTTTGGAAAAATATTCGTGATTATTTCTTATATTTATGTACAAATTCGTACACTTTCGTCAAATACTTTGCTGTACTCAACATGGCTTAGTATCAAAAAATCTAATAACTGTTTGAGTTTACGTGTCAGATTTATAAATCGTTTGATTCAAGAACTGAATTGGGTGTAATATAAATATGCTGATTTCAGCAGGGCATTCAGCAAGATGAATCACCATATTCTTTTACCAAAACTTAATGCTGAGGAGCCTATGGCAATTTATAGAGATAGACAAAATCTTACGTTCCCACAGATCAAAAGTAGTGACTTTAAACGGATAGTTTTGTCTCCAGTTTCTATCAGTTCAGGAGTTCATCAAGATTCTCACCTCGGTCTCAGGATTTTATAAATCTTTCTTATCTTCATAAATGATTTTCCGAGTATATTAAAAATATGTGTCTGTTGTACGCTGATGATTTGAAAATCTATTCTACCATTCTTAGCCTGGAAGATAATCATCTCCTACAAAGAGATCTGAATGAACTATCAAACTGGCGTAAAATGAATAAAATATCACTTTATATAAACAAATATTAGTTTCTTCTTCTTCAAACACAGCAAAATTATTTTGTGGTGACATTATAATTATAATTTATTGATACTAACTTTGTTTACACCACCTTTTTTATTGAAAAAAATTCAACATGTTTCAAAGCCAATGTCTTCTTCATCAGGATAAGAAATGTATATGTACGTATACATTTGTTATTCTGATGAAAAAGTCATTGGTTTTGAAACATGTTGAATTTTTTTGAATAAAAAAGGTGGTGTAAACAAAGTTAATTTTTATAAATTATAAATATTAGTTTCACTAAAAATAGAATTTGTTTATACACTGGATAAAGTTCCACTCGCTAAAATCGTCTCAATAATGAATCTGCAAACTCTCTTTCAGAGACCACTTTTATAATATCATAAACAAAACAAATTACTACGTTGCAATTTGTAACAAAAATTACTCACTAATTTAAAAATCCTCTAAACTCTAAAAATTCTCAATGTATCACTAGTATGAAGTATCTTGGAATGTGTATAAGTTATTTGGATACCATAATACACAATACTTGTTGAAAGAATCGAAAGTGTGCAAAAATATTTTCTATGTATTTTTTCCATTAGAGCTGGTCAACACGAAAATCTTCAAAGCTATGAGGATCGTCTTACCTTTTTCAAAATGCACAAACTGGTGTCCTGACGGAGTATATCCGATTTTGTTGTGCTACACAAGATTCTCAGTGAACTATTCATTCTTTCACCTTATCTGACATAAATTTGCATGTTGAACCCCGTATAAGGAACCCGGTGTTCTTTAAAGTATGTCAGCATCTTAATAATGTTAGTTATTTTTCTTATATCTCAAGAATTTGTCGTAAATACAATATGTATAACTGTTGTACGACACATTTTTGAGACACCCTTAAGTTGATGCTGGTATTCATGCAGACACCATATAATCATTCAAAAATTCACATTTATACCACATCTGCTTTCTTGATAATAACCAGAATCTATGGAAATCAATGAATTATTTACATATTTTGTTAGCGTTTCATTAAAAATTAAATAAAATAAAAATATTAAAAGAATGCTGATAGCGCATTTTAAATAGCCTTAGAATTTTTAGGTAAATAAGTAGTTAATTTTCTATATATATTCTAACTTTATTAAATGGTAATCTCGTGTAGGTTATGGTTATGGTTCTCATAAATTTTGTGTAATTTAATATCGTATCTATTTGCTGAAAATTGAAGAGACTTAACCATTATAATGATATTGACATTGATTTTCTATTCTATGTGATATCGTTTGATGTTGCTTGATAGACTATTTAAATGGTGTTTAGTACACAGAAAGACACATAATATTGTCGTTTGAGTAAAGTTAGTAGTTTTATACAAAGCGTATTCTTTTAATTAATATAAATAAAGTCCCATGAAGTTATTTTGCCGTAATTGAAGAAAGTGTTTTTGAATTATATTTGTTTTATTTCTGATTTTCCTTAAAAGCATAGTATATTTTATTTTACTCAGATGTTATTTTATTTCAGATTCCTCGTATATCACAATTGTTATACTTTTCAATGTATTTTATGTAATTTTTAGTTATATCATTGAGGAAATTACTTTTTTCCTATTCGAATGTTATATATTTTGTGTTTTCTATTTCAGAAAGAGGATAATTGTTTATCTTTATGTCCATTTAATTTTTTGTCTGGCATCAAATCAGATACATTTACATTTTTAACACTTTTCTAGCTAAACTTGAATATGTTTGTTTTTGATTTGATATAATTTTATAAAGTGAAAAATAGTTTTTTTTAAATACATATAGTAATTTGAATACATATTTCATTGTATCTACCAACCTTCTCTTCGTTAGAAAACACATTAATATTAGTTTTAATGTCATTCATTTTGTATTGGTTGTTATTATGTTTCTACTTCGAAGTGAATGGAAATATATTAGGGTGATTCTGCTAATAATCGGCCATTTTACTAAAAAGTCATCTTTGGCAAATCATTGCGAGTTTATTTTGGAAACGTGGTTTAGAAAAACACATAGATATGTATTAAAGAACAGCGAATTTATTGTACGTTACGTTACTTTTTTGTTTCGTTTTTAGCTTTTTAAAATTAGTTTAAGCATTTACTTATAAAAATACATTTTTTATGTAAAATGACTGTTTTGCCAGTAGACGGTCTTTAAAAAGCCTATTTTCGGCCACCTATGTGTCAGTAGTTGGCCATCAGATTTTAGCTACAGGGCCGCCAGACGTCCATTCGAATGTGCCTGTACAGGCAGTTTGTTTTGAATTTATACTAAAATCCTTTTAAGCTTTTCGATGAATCGTCTCAATTTTTTCACAGGTACGTACAAAATGCACTAATAATCACATACTTTTCTAAAAAGAGATTTTTTTTTCGATTGGGCATTTTAGTCACATGTTAATGCCGATTTTATCCCATTAATAATCCGATTAAGGTCTTCTAATACATTTTCATAATTGTTTTCTATTAGATGGATTTTCAAGTCCTTAAACCAACTTTTTGTATATTCCTGCGTAATCTTAGTAATGCTTTCTGCAACTCTAGTCGGCGTTAGAATAATAAAAACCATCTTTCTCCTGGTTTCCCATCATTGAAAGGTGTTTTTATTTTTTCTGCCTCCATAATTTGCAGTAGTCTAAAGTTCTTATTTTTAGAAGAAAACCATATTTTGCTAATGCTAACAACTATTCAAAAATTTTTTTTTCGTAAGATACCGATATTAAGTGATTTGGTCCCATTTGACGCGGTTTTTTCAATACCCTTCTCTTGATGCGGTCTTGCAGTTTCGCTATAGGAACATCAAATTCCCGACAAACCTCGCTTATTTTTTCCCTTTTCTTACTGTTGAAAGGGCATTTTGAAGGCTATCTTCCATATATTGATGAAAAAATTCTTTAGTTTTAATCACCATTTATAAAAAATTATTAATCTGTATATTTAGTTAATAATAAGATGATCAAAGATAAAATTCAATTACCAAAACCGTCCTAAGACGCTGTATGACAAACCAATGGTACACCAATTTTAACATGTCAACCAGTGGTCGGCTCCACAAATGCAAGGTAAAAAAACATATTATTGGTTTGGTGACTAGCGGACGACCACTGGCTCGTAGAGTAGTGCTATTTTCACAAACATAACACATAAAATCTTAATAAATTTGGTATTATTAAGAGCGTGAGAGAGATAAAAAAAAAGCAATATACGCCAGCAACAGTCGGCCGCCTCGGCCGACCACTGAGTTTTGTAAAAAAATTTTCCCAGTAACCCAGTAACGGCCGCACGTACTTCCACATAAAAATATTAAAAATGTCTGTTTTATCATTTTAACTCGTGAATTTAGTCAATGTTTCTACAATAAATGCTACTTATATAGTACAAACAAATTAATTCAATTTCTACTTATTGTTTGAAAATTTTCTTAACAATATTTCCTAAAAATGAAATCAAAATTGAAGACAACAGTAATTTTTTTTGTCTAAAGAAATGATACCTAAAATGGTGCACTTTAATATTGTATTGTAATTTCCCTTCATATTAAATTAAATACTAGCTGCGCACGCGCGGCTTCGCACGCGTTGATTTTTAGAACACTGTTTGGAACGTCATAGAACTTTCGCGAACCTTCTAGAACATTCTCCTTACAGAACTTTCTAGAGTAGGTTTTTCCGAAATCTTCTAGACTCACTGACACAGTCGGCGCGCCTATTTTGAAACATTCTGAAGCATTTACGGCCTTTCCATAACAAAAAAATGTGCTAAAAAGCACATTTTCGTCACTCACTCCCACCCACGCACAACCACCCCCACCAAACTCGGATATTTTCGATGTGACACCAAGGGCTATCTACCACCATAACCACCAGTGGGTGGTGCAAAAACTTAAATTGTTTATTTCAATTATGCAGAAGAATGTAAAGAATAATGAATGAACCCTTGTTTGAGGATCATGTAGGTTTGTTGATTACTGGAGTATTTTGCAGGACTGCTTTTCAATATATGCTTCATTCAATCGTGCCAAGTTTCCCATGAACTACCTCTATTTCTGATACTATCTAGTATAAAATGTATAAACATCTATCTACCCTATCATTTCACTCCACATTTAGAGTAAACAACATTTACATTTCTTTTACATAAAAATTTCCATACGTATATATCGCCCTCATACTTTTTTTTTCATTAATAATTAATTTAGTGTTTTAAAGAAAAAATATTTTTACAAAAATTAAAGTCATTTCATTAGACTGTCCAAAATCATCTGACCTCATTCGTATTACTCGTTTGGTGGAAGACATCCCTTTAAAGGGGACAAGTGCTCTCCATTCTAGGAAGGCCGTTCGACAACATTATCATATCAGCCAAATGGTACGGAGGTAGGTACCCTTAATATAGCGGTAGATTTAGCCTCATGTTCAATTCCTATAACTTGTTCGCAAGGCTGTGGGTAGAGGTATAAATATGTAAATCGATTTACCTGAGCTCAATTTGCCTTCAGGCTCAGACTGACGAGTTAAAGATTTCAAAAATTTGATGGAAAAATTATGATAAAAAATGTGGATTTTTTGTAAACGTATTTACTACAAGCTTTCTTAGTTTATGTACGCATTTTTCTCGTTTTTATTTTAAGTACTTTTACAGTACAGGATGTAGGTAATAAAATCAATTTTAAATAAATTCATAAGAAAGCCTAATATTGTGCGGTTACACAAATACAGTTAACATAAATTTACATATTTAAAGAGCTTGCCGGATAAAAATCTTTTGATTTATAAAATCTTTTTTTTTTAAAATAAACGTAGATAAAAGGGTGGGCAATCAATGTTCGGAGACAAAAAATTAATCTCGTATCGAATTGTAATAGTAAAAAGGCTGGGTATGATGGGGGTCTTTTAATTATATACAAATAAGTTAAGTTTCAAAACTACTAGACAACATCTTCTGTCTTCGGATTGACGTCGAAGTGATCTAAAAATTTAGAAAAAAAACAAGATTTTCGCTTAAAACATGCACAAAATGATTAAAATTTAATTTTTCAAAGGGGAAAATAAGTCATTACGCTAGTTTAAATGTATATAAGTACCTAGATATACTTAAAGTAATACTTTGTAAGTTATTAGAAATAGAAGTTTCTTGATGGGTTTTTTTCTAGAAAGTTTCCTTTTTAGACGATTTTGCGGTTATTTTGTTATGGTTACATATGGGTTTTGAATCTTCATATTTCGCTAATCAGTTAGGAAACTCTGGTCTTGCGTAAGCACTTTAGAAAATTCAACTAGTACTTTACTATTGCAATTTAATTCCCTTAGATTTTTTTTTTCGGTATCTAAGGGTGAAAGGATGTTTTTATATTTTCAATGAAAGTATTTCAACATCTGTGGAACTTGTACATGAGCGATTGTAGTAATTGAAATTCTTCTCTATATGTCTTATATATTTTTAATTATGTGTATTATTATGTAACATTATTATTATTTCTAAATGTGGAGACCTGTAATTGGCCATCTATATTGTATCAATGTTTTCTATGCTTTTTTTTTTTGTGCTGTTGGTCTTCCATAAACATTAAATAAATAAATAAATAAATTATGTAACATTATTATTATGTTATTATTATTACGAGTTAAAGCTATTATTACGGTCGTTAGACATATTTAACTCTTAATGGTTACGGATATTTTATACGAACCGTATGTTTTTCCGAAAGACAATTCTCGACGTTTCGTTGAAGTCGTATTCAACGTCATCAGGAGAACGGCCTATACCCATTAGGGTCCGCCCTATACCTCCGCGGGTATAGGTCGTTCTCCTGATGACGTTGAATACGAATTCAACGAAACGTCGAGAATTGTTTCTCGGAAAACATACGGTTCGTATAAAATATCCGTAACCATTTACAGTTAAATGTTAGCTATTTTCTTAAATGGTTTGTGTATAAATTTAAAGAGATTTGGTCCAGTTGATAAAATACTGAATTAATAAATCACTGAATTAATTTTCCAATGTGTCAATGGATTCATAATAATTACAACTATATTTCAGGTTACGTACCTATATAGTCAATGATTTAACTGCGAACTCCAATAGTTTAACCCAAATTAATTTTGTAGTTAGCAAACTTTGATATTCATGTATTATTGTTTCCTCCATGATTGCGATAACTAAATTAATATGGAAATTCTCGACGGCCTATGTAAAATTGTTCTACCGGATAATATAACGATTCCATCGATTTTGTAGTAAGATGGAAATATTATATAAAAAAACCACGTGAACGTAAAACGTGTCAGATCAGTTCTAATTAGTTTAACAACTGTGCAGATACACACAAAGCTAAACACATAGATAGCCTTTAGTATGACGCTAAGGTTTCTTCTGGGATCGGAGAGACATTTTTCTTTTCCCTTATACGCTGTATCAGGAATGATTTCTCCAAGGGCTTGTTAAAAAAAAGAACTGCGGTTTAGGAAATTGGTTGGCTTTAAGTTTAAGCGCCTCTCACTTATAAAGAAGAAATGAGAATAATATCAGAGCAGCGACTCCGTGCACTTCAGATAATTAAATACTTAAAATGTTTCACTTGGCTGGTAACTTTTTGAAACATTCTAATGACATTAATATTTTAACCGTAACATTCATATTATTTTGGTAAAAATACCTATCTTTTTTGGAGTAAATAACTAACTCACAGTGGCATTATTTTCAATCATAGTAAATAAAACTCTACACTGTTCTGTTCTAACACATTTCTCTCAACTCGTTTGCTCAGGTATAAGGTATAAAATAAATATAAACAACCAAATAAAAAATAACTTTCTGAAATCGTTAGTTAGTGTTACATTTACCAACATACTATCCATGGTTTTCATTCCCAATCTTCTCATTCAAACGTTTTACATACTCAAACTACCAGCTCGTCCATTTTTTTGATTGGATATATGTATTTTATTTATTTATTAAATATGAAAAATCACCATTTATGATTCGTAAATAATCATAAAAATATTATTTATTGTTAAATGATTCCGAAAATCTCACCCCACAAAAATTAATATATATATATTATTTATTACAACACATGAATAGCGTTACGTAGCCATAGGTCGATAAGTTTATTTACTTGCAAAGGGCTCTAATTATTGTAACAAATTGTTGTGTATATTTTAGATGAAATTACATTTTGTATAGTAATAATAATACAATCATTTTTCAAGTTACTCCCTAGTCAGATTTTGTCTGCTTTCCCTTACGAAATTACCCAAACGGTAATTTAAAAATAATATGAAAAAAATATTGATATGGCAAATGCTTTTTTTAGTATGATATATACATATTAATTAAATCAAAATTATCATGTATTAACTATTTCAAAATTCAAATGTGAACTCTCAAGTGTTTTTTTTTTTTTTTATTATATATGCATACTCTGGTACATTATTTATATGCAATACATATATCGTTGGGAAAATATATGAGAACATTAAAACAGTTTTGTAAAATAAAATATTGAAATTCTTTATTATTTTTAGCTTATTTTCCATTCGGACCAAAATCAGGAATTGCCATATTTATTCCATTCACGATTTTGCACGCCAAACCACAATTAATTTGTACATATTTTGAATAATCTATCAAAATAATGACTTTTTGTACTGAACAAGTCATGGGCACGCGTTTTCAAACTCGAGGATTTAAGTTAGGTTTCCAGTTATTTTCTTACAGGTTAAGTAATTTATGATTTTTAGAGAATTTTTTTTTTATAGAAAACATGAAATTGCATGAATCATACGAAGATACGAATCTTAAATAGTATATTTGTATTATTTTTTGTTTATCTAAAAAAATAATAATGTAATGCTTTCGAACCTTTTCAAATATTTCAAGTTCCATATTTATGCAACTTACCTTCATGGAAAAAATATGTTCTTACACGCGATGCGAATAATATTTTCATTTAAACAGCAAGTAAATCAAATAAATTTATTTCTTGTTTCAATTTCAGAAACCAGAGCATTTATTAAGTATACCTTTATTATGTTAGTTTATTTTGAATGACAATTAATGGTTTCCAAACTCACATATATTACTCGGTAATAGTTATTAATTAAACCAATACCGATAACACTGTAAAATATGAAGTAAAATAAAGTTCATTGAAAATATACCTCAAACATGGTTGTCCGTATTTGATTAATTTCAATGATATTACTTCGAGTATACAGGATTATTTGGAAAACATTAATAACCTCGCGGGACTATATTCATGTCTTGATTATGAGTCGAAAATGTTCAAGCTATCACGACCTAATATCAATAGTTATGGAGATATGCAACATCAAAGTTTACATTATTTTTTCAATATTTCTAGCTTATTTTTTGTTAAACGTTAGACTATCAATACAGTTACTTATATAGAATATGAAAAATTCATTCCCTTTAATACAAGTCAAATAAAAAAATAGAAACCTTCGAATTCCAATTGGAAAATTTTCAAGGTTTTTATCATTTTATTTAACATGTATTGAATCGAATGAATTTTTTGTAATCGATATAAATCACTGTAATGATAGTCCAATGTTTTACAAAAAAAGTCGGAATCTGATGTCGCATATCTCCCTAACTATTGATATTGGGTCATGATAGCTTGAACATATTCGACTCATAATTATGGCAGCTATATAGTCTTGCGAGGTTATTAATGTTTTCTAAATAACCCTTGATAATGTTCAAGCCTTCTGTAACTGGCGTTGCCCTGGTAATAGATTTAGTCAAAAATAGCTTTGTGGGGAAAAGGTGCCATTGTTTTGCATAGCCTTTAAATAATAACAATGTTTCCATTTAATGCAGAGAAGAGGTGGATGGGATGTCCGATAAAGTTGTAGGAAATTACTATACATATTAACATCGGAATTGTAAAATGCAACTTATGTTTATTTCAGTTATGTAAGATTGTTCATGTATACGATTGTAGTTTATTTTTGGAACTCAAACTTTTTTAAAAGCCGACAAACTCGTGGATATTACGGAGGAAGTAGGTTAAAGGAAGGGTGAAAAGGCGCACAGATTTTGCGCAGGTTTCTCAATAATAAGTATTCAAAATTAAAGTCAGATCTGTCAAGGGTGAAGAAAATATATTAGGGTTAAATAGTGGGGTTAAAAAGGGGAGGTTTATCACTAATGTTTTTCACCGAGTCTTGTGAAAGAAGTGTGCATAATTTGGATCCCTGTTAAATAATGTTAATTAAGGTGTAGATTGGGGTAAAGCAAGGGAAAGGAAATGACGCCTATATTTTCCGTAAGGTTCTGAAAAAATTGCGAAATTTGGGTAAGACCTGTCAAACGGTGTTGATTTGTATCGCGGAGATGGGGAGTGGTAAAGAGGGAGGGGTGAAGGGGGATGGGGAAATGTCATCTATGTTATCCGTCGGATCCCTAAGGATGTAGGTATGTAGAGAATACACAGACAGACATTGAGTTTTAGAGGTACAGTTGTTATCACAAAGTAATGTTGCTATTGTAGAAAGAGTATTTATTGATGTTTACAAGCTTGTGTATTTAAATCGAAAACCGTATTATAATATTAACAGAAAAATGTTCAATTTCACCAGGAAGTGGTCTTGATTCTTGTAATCATACCTAACATGAAATAATTTAATGGACTTATTTCGCATCATGAGATTTAAGTCATTATTTAGTTTAGAAGTGTGCAGTCAAGGATGTCTCCGCGAGACACCGAAAAGCACTCTCTTCCATAAACAAGAAAAACAGAGTTTTCATTGTATCAATTCTAATTAAAATACTCGGCACAGGTAACCGAGCCGTAGATAAATAGGAGTTGTATGCCGACACGGAGAGCTTGTAGAGATGAACTGGGTGCGGCTGTGCGAACCGTGTACACTGATTGATACAGAACAAGTGCGAATTATCTTTAAATATTTACAGAGGTCGAATGGAATATCCACGAATATCGCGACACAAAAGACATTTACCGAAGGAAAAGGACGTTTCGCAAGACACAAAGCCTCGCTGCGAAGTGTCGAGACTCCGCCGGGGGCTTTTTGTTACGCCTCTGCGGCGCTGCGGACGGAGAAAGGGTGGGACAGGGGGAGGAGGACATTTAAGGGAAACTTTCTGATTGAACTTGATTTCACCATTGTAATAAGGAGGCCAGGAAGATAAAAATTCTCAGTTGCTGCGTCGGCTAACGATGTCGGCAGAGACAATAGATGGCCATTATCTATATTATAATGGTCGACGGTCGCGTCTGTAGCGTAATAAGTACTACTGCCTATTGTTATCAAACTTGATAAAAAATTATAATTGTATTTGAGTAACTGCTTAAAAATGCTCTTCTTGATTTTGAAACAATTGTTAGAATTCATTCAAATATCGGCCATGCGTTCGGACCTTCGTTCCGAGTCACTATGACAGTTTTTTTATTGAAACAATTTAAGCTGTGGTAGGTAGGTATATATGATGTACCTATTAAGTTTATAAAACCAGATAAATTACTGCACAAATACTTTCACACAAATTAATTATTTCTGCAAGATGCTAATGGTTAACAAAATGGGTTCTTAGATCTGGTTCTTTGATCAGGAGTAAATGTAGGTAATAGTTCAGAAAAAGCATAGATTTATGTATTTTCTATCAATGAAACAATCCATTTTTATAAAAAATTTATGCTTTTTCTTAACTTTTCCATTACTGATGATCAAATAACCGACACTTACAATTACAGTTATACAGCTATGTAGTTACCTAATATCAGTTAAAAGTTAAAATCAATAATTGATTAATAACACACGTGTATTAAAATTATATACATTTTAATAATATGTTAATGGTTGTCCATATTTATATTTTTTATGTTTATTTATCGTCGACTTTGGTAGGACATCATTTTTAATTTGAGAAAAATAAAAAACTTTGTATAACCCATATGCCGATTATTTTTAAACGTCTACTGGTTTCGATACTGAACTTGTAAGAGTCAATTGTTAAGTGGGAGTGTAGTTTCATTTGTGATAGGGATGAGGGGTACAGTTTGACAGTGAACGTTTGAAATGGGGAATATTTGTAATAATATTTCTTAAATATAATTTGTTGTTAATTATACGAATAAAAGGACATTCACTATGTCTTAATAATAATAATTTCTCAGGATTGAGACAGGTCACACTTTTAAAAACATAACACCTTTGGAATTTTACATACAACTTAGACCGGATAATTAAGAAATGTTTGAAATCAGTAAGTCCTTCAATACCAAATCTTATATAATCAACAACCTAATAAATTTAATGAATAATCCATTATTTAATATATTTCCCATTTTAATATTTCACCCCCACCATAAATTGGAATATTTCCACCTAAATCTTGACTATTACAAATTTAATTCATGGAAGTTATTGTGCGACCGTCTGATGCAGATATTAAATTTTTTGATACCTACAAAAATATACCATGAGAACTAACTATATCTCAATTATTAAAACCCCATAAGAGTACATTCGTATATATTAATAATATATGTACAATTAATAATAGTAATAATATTATATTGGAAAGTTGCAAGAAGTAGAGCCACCGGTAAACAAGTAGGGGAGAGGGTGGATGGTTTGAACAATATTTATTCGTTAAAATATTTTTGATTTTGTAAGCATTTCGCATATTATTTTTACTACTAACACTAGCCACAGGTTTACTTGACAGTTTTAAATGGATTAATATTTACCAAAATTCCATTTAGAAAACATTAACGGCTTTCTATGACAAGTCGAATTTTGTTCAAACCTTCCCCAACCTGGGGTAGATTTGAACAAAATGGGGGAGGCTTTGAACATCGCTTAAAAGTAGATTATTTTTCAAGTAAAATAAAAGAAAAATATAAAATAGAAGAGAACGACAAATATATTATCATCGTCATTTTAATATTGAACAGATAAACAAAAAAAATCCCAAAAATTTGTAAATACAGAGAATTGTAATTTTATCGCATACTGTATGAAGAAAAATTAAAATTAGGACATTTAATTTAATATGACGAAGCATAAAACCTTTCATCGATTCTATACCAGCCTATACATCGTGCTGCCATGAAAGTGGAATCGTCTTTCCCAGCTTAATTGCATATTCTAAAGCAAGTTTGCGCGCTATTACATAAGTTAGACCATAATTCATTCTTGAACTTCTTAAACATACTTCTTACATTTTTTCTTCAGTATTACTGAAAATTTGGTTTGTGTCATATTTTTGAGAATAATCTTTCTGTCAATGCTTGTCTTTAAGCCTTTAAAATAATGCAGTATGCTTTATGTTATTGGGTTCGGTATGCTTTATGTTATTAATTCGTAGAGACATTTAGCGTTCCAAGACGTCTTCCATTGTCTTTTGCATTTTAGCTTCCGAAATCTCATCTCTGGTGCCTTTGTTATTGTATACTCTAGGCATGATGTTGACAAGGATCTATATATAACAGTTTATAATCTATCAAATGGTTTTTAACATATTAAGGAGGTTTTGAACAGTGTTCAAAGGCTCCCCACCAAGTGTGTTCAAAGCCTCCCCAGGGGGTCATTATTTAAAAATGTTTAATTTATATGTTTTGAAAATGAGTTTTCAATAACACTACTTACCTGTATATCTATGTAAGATATTTGTTAACAAAATGATTTCATGGCGAAAACAGATGGACTTCTGAGAATTTTAGAAATGTCCTTTAAACACCTTCCTTTTATTTTACCAAAATGCACGCGCCCTGACAATCACCTCTACAAGAAAAGTGAATTAACAATGGTGTCTCTTTTTGTCTCTTTTTGTCTCAGCTGTAGATAATAATGTTGCCTTAGGGAAAAAATAAGTAAATGTATCAGAAAAAAACATTTGGCCAAAATATTTTGGCTGTTCAAAGGCTCCCCGTGTTCAAACCATCCACCCTCTCCCCTAAATCAAATCATATGTATGAATATATAAGATAGTTTTTGAGTGTTTTGAGCTCAAAATTATATCCATTTTAGTAAAAGCTTCTGCAAAAAACGTCTCAAAGCAAATTTAGCAATTTAAACACTTAATTTATATCATCTCTGTGTATATAATAGATATTTCTAGGTTCCATTAGTTTTTTGCTATTTACTGACATAGTATAAGGTAAACCGTTTATTAGCAACGCCAAACATGAAATTGCATTCATCATTGAATAAAAAAATGTAAAAGTACTAAATACAACTATCATTATGAGCCATTGTCTAACGAGGGTAGGTTGGGTTAGGTTAGGTTATATTAGGTTAGGTTAGATTAGGTTAGGTTAGTTTAGTCTAACGAGGGTAGGTTGGACTTCACTTACTTCTAAGTTTATGATTTTATGAATCATTTTGTAAGATCACGTACAATTATTTAAATAAATAACTGAGATGATAAATACTCTAGGAAACGATATCGTGCGAGTAAGTGGAATTGATCTTATCTTCGTAATTGCACTTGTCGAATCTATCTGTTCGGTGGATGCCAGGGCTTCCAACGCCGGACAAAATATATATAGGTACGTGACTGAAATTTACGGAGGTGGTTGGTTATATTTGACACTAACTCTGAAAATTTCTTGGCACCAATTCGTGATCATAGATGGAACTTCGCCACAATACCACCAACCAGAATTCAAACAACAATCGAAATATTGAAATTTCAAAGAAGGCCAAGTCATTTTTGTCAAATGGCAACGCGTAGTGTCAGGTTTTTGAGGTTGAAAGAATATTGTCTTCACAGCCTGCTTACAAGAAAGGGAAAATTGTAATTTATTATAGCTGTGATAGCGCACCCTATTAGGAAAAAAAAATCGAAAAGAAAGGACTGAGAAAAGGTGTCAACATTCAAAAAATGAAAACCTTAACAAATCACCGGTTATCACACCGCTAGTAACAATGATTGGCTTCCAATTGATTCCAGATTGAGACATTTATTTTACTTCTATGTTATTTTATCGTCCTTTCGCCTCATCTTCTCGATTTTTTTCTCTTCTTCATGAATAACACAGTGTCGCAAAGTTAATGAAGAGATAGGTGCAACTCAAATTGGATTTCGAAATGGTTTTGGTACCTACTTAAGATATATTATTTGTTATTCAGGTTCTTATTCCAATATTTAGAGATATTATTACAAATTTATACGATATACGAGATTTTAATTTCATAAGAATCCTTCAATTCTGAGAACCTCTGGGATTGATATTAAGGACTTAAGGCGATCGTCTTGCAATGTGAGCAAATTTCGCCATTTTTTCTCATATCTTCTCTTGCGCTTTTTATCTCATTTTTATACGGCAAAGATATGATATTAAAATGTATTGATCAAGTTCCATTTATTTTAATTACGGATTTATTAAAATGACACAAATTAAATTATTTAATAATTTGATAAATAACCAAACTTACGGTGTTTTAAAAATGAAGAAAATTGCTTCACTTTGTTGGGCTTTTATGGCCTCTGGAGACGCCTTTTTTTAAAAGTAAACGATTGTCCCAAACCTATTAAAATTATTTCAAAATATGTTTACGACTCAAGCTCAACGTGTGGGGTAACCCGCCAAACCTGTTTCAACTAGTAAAGAGAAAGGGAGTATAATAAAAACTTGTTTTTTTTGGGTTAGTTTTTAAAAACAAAATTGATATATGTACTTAAATATATATATTCTCTCACTCTTACAATTGAGCTTGTTTACAGAACAAATGTTGAATTAATCTTTTCAAGAAGCTACTCAAGGATTTTTATGAAAAGGAATATTTTTAAAATCTGCATTATAATTGCATGTACTTCTAATGACAGTATTAAGGACGTATAAATGGTACAGAACCAAATAGGGAAATCATACAAGAGTTTTTGGTTAGAATGCCATACATGATAGTTGAAATTGAAATCACATATTTTCAGAGATTAGAGAAGAAATAACGATTTCTATAACCGGGTTACAAGAAGTTACAATACTAGTGAAAGATCCTTATGTTAAAATCAAATATATAAAGCCGCATAAAGCAAGTTCGTACAACCTTTATCCGAACGAAAAATATATTCAGCTGTCATGATACATACCTTTGATTACGAATACGAATAATGAGATGCTATGTACCTTATTTATTTATTTATTAATCAACGCCCTAGTGGACTTCTACAGTAAAAGAAAATTAAAAGGATTTTTATATATCTAAAATAAAACACATTTTATAGTAAATAATTAAAAAATAATAATATAAATAAAACATATTTAAGATAAATGAACAATACAAAATGTAACAATATAAATATATGAATATAAAACAATATAAAATAAATGAACAATATATATAAACGATGATTAGTACACAAGCAAACAATAATAATTAGAAACCTTTAACAAGTTAATAATAGAGTAAAATAAAGATAATTTAACCAATATACAAAATAAATTAGACAAGGAAATAAAATAAACAAAAAGAAATAAATATAAAAGATGAAATCGAAACATATTTAAAAGGGAAATGTACAATGATTTGGACCCCTTATAATAAATAAATATATATAATTCATGTGGAACAGAACATAAGGAAGAATTTAGCCCATTTAACCGTAATTAATACTATTGGTATATTCTAAGTCTAAGTAATTTCGAGTAAAGTAAGATTCGGGTATGCTCCTACAACAAAAAATGTCTACGAATTGCAAAAATTTGTTTCCTAGGCGATGCTTGTTATCGGTGAATTTAATGCATAGATATTCCTGTAGGTCCCTACAAAGAACACTTCGTGATGTCTCGTTAGTCTCGGTATTATTTAATAAACTCTTAGGAATAGAAGCCTGCAATTTACCTAAGAAACGATGAGACTATTACTTATAGCATTTGAGATGCGAATCACTGAAGAATGACCAAAATAAGCCTGATGGTTGATTTCATGTTTCGGATGAAAAAAAAAATTCAATATTTTATGTGATGAAACTATCAGAGAAATATCGGATATTATATCTAATAACGCAAGGATGTATTTTTGAAAATCAGGTCCCTGGAAGAAGAAGAACGTCGTGGCTGAAGTATCTCAGATAATGGTTTGGCGGGTATACTGTAGAGATTTTCCGGGCGGCTGTAAACAATCTAGCGATAGCATGAGAACAAAAAGAATTCAATTAGTACCTGACAGTGTACTCCGCAAGGTGTTTTATTTTAAACTTCCTTCTGCAATATAAAAGAAATCCAAACGTTGAATAAACGAGAAAATGTAAACCATGTTAGCTGATTTTTCATCCCAACACCCGCTTTTGGACGTCGTTCTGATGTCGCTTTTTCTCTAAATTAATTTTAATTTTTTCTAAATTAATTAAACATTACAAAATAACAAACGATTTTTAAAACCAATATGATGAAACATTAAAAACAAGTTTGACGTTTTAACTTAGAAAAACGTTCAAACTGAAATAATAATTTCCTGCCCTCCTACAAATTACGTATTAGTGAATGGAAACCACCTTTTACCCCGAATCTGTAAAATATTTTAAAATTTAAAATATGTTTTACTTTACACACACAATATGTGTAAAAATAAAACAACAAAAAAAGTAAATAATGAGTAATATAAAAATAATAATAAAATTACTACTATAGTTTCGAGAGGAGCAGTCCCTCTCATCATCAGGTATAGATAATAACTAACTTAAATACAAAATTTATCAATCTTATCGGGTATGTCAGGGGAGCGCGCGGTGGGGAAAGTTATTTTTTTCCCCATTTTTTTTTTAAATCCTAAAAAATATGAAATGAAGAAACACATTAATAAATAATATCACATTTCAGTCCGCTTCACTACTCCTAGAGCTTTTTGGGGAAAAATACCCTGATGATGAGAGGGCCTGCTCCTCTCGAAAATATAGTACCTAGTAATTTAATAACTCATATTATGTGTGTGTATTACAAAGTAAAGTAAAACTATTTTAAAGTATAATGTTGCACCACGAAATATCTGCCAAATCTTTGAATGACTAAAATATTATTCAAATTAAGAATGAATTGGAACAATAAGCTTCAAAGATCCGAAAAAAAAACTAATTTCTTGCTGGTATTATTGTTACTGCAAGTTGAGATATATGTTTGTGCACAAAATATACTCCTTTGCTTTAAATAATAACAAAATAAGAATAACCTTCGTTTTGACAGTAAATGAGTTTAAGTGAGGAGGGCGTGAGCACTAAGCTAAGCTCGCGTGCAATGAGTCATGCATTTGTATTACTCAGACAGCTTAAGAGAAAGCTCACGTTTGAGCTAATTGTCACTTTGGGTCGAATTTGGAAATCATAACAATACACTGTGCTTGGTGATATTAAAGACAATGTGTAGCCAGCATACAAATAAATAATCAAATTTTAGGAGACAAGACAAGGCTTAAAAAGCACGAAAAGCATCCATTACTTCAGAGAATAGTTGAATATTCATAGGTTTGGTTTTTATACTACTTAGGTATAAGAATAAATATTTGATGTCGATATTTTTGATGAGTTATAGCAAGCAATTAAGTTTTGGGTTAATAAGGTATAATAGACTAGACTTAACACAAAACGCTAGGTCATTCGTTAGTACTTTCGAACAATGTATCTTTCTATACGTCACAGTAAGATAGATATGTGTGCTCGTAAGATCATTAGTAAAACACAGACGGCATTTGTTATCGCCGTGCCGTGTGCAGAATTAAGAATTAATTAAAATTCTCTTTCAAGGTCTGAATGGGAGGAATATCTCAGTATCTTTCCGCGCGCAGTCTCTCTATTTTGCTGACTTTTTCAATTCGCGTGACGCCAAAAAGTTCTTTGGCCCTGTCCCCGCACAAAGAGACCGCAGCGCTTTATGGCGCATTGTGGTTTGATTCATGCGAATCCTTAAAAAGGAGCCAAACTACATTAATCCTTTGCTGTTAGTTTCCAGCTAGTGGCGCCAGAAACCAGAACGTAATGTGAAGGAGCTTATATTATATTCATTCAAGTTTTTTAAGAACTAATATTTCCTTGATAATTATGTAGAATTACTTACACAAATCGCTTGAAAGATACAAAAAAATATCTATAGAATAACATATTTCCACAATTAAAAATCGTTAAACCATCACATTTCATAATCACCTAATATTTATTAGTTATTTAAGATTAATCCTATGCTGTTAGTTTACAGCTAGTGGCGCCAGAAACCAGAACGTAATGTGAAGGAGCTTATATTATATTCATTCAAGTTTTTAAAGAACTAATAATTCCTTGATAATTATTGAGAATTACTTACACAAATCGCTTGAAAGATACAAAAAAATATCTATAGAATAACATATTTCCACAATTAAAAATCGTTAAACCATCACATTTCATAATCACCTAATATTTATTAGTTATTTAAGATTAATCATGTTTTTAGCGATAAAATTGGTGTATTTTTTAAATTCTAAATACGTAGGTACCTAGTTGGATTTGCAGGGAATTAAATTACTTATTCCAGGAAAAATAATCTACCAAGGTCCCACGAGTAGCTTTACTTTCAATTGATCACTTTGCGACCAAGATGACTGATGAATTCAATTTGACGGCACGTGACGTTTTTGAGAATTTCTTACCATGAACGGTATTTATAATACTTGATATACCGATAGCGAAAAATAATGTTGAAATTTTTTTTTATATAATAAAATATTGAAGCAAATAGACGACTTTGTGAGTTTACATTGATTAAAAATTAAGTTGATAATTTTTCCTGACTATAAATAATCTTCAAAAATATTTAAAGTAATTTAAACAGTGTAACATTTTTTCTAATTAACTAATAGGGTAAGTTGGGATATGTGCAGCATTGAAAATGAATACATAAAATTAAAATTATTGTACAGCTCACCATATTATCACATTTTAAATTTTTATGAGTAATATATTAACTAAAACCAAATTAATAAATTGATTACAAAGCCATACAGAAAAATCAAATCCACGAAAAAATATTTGGCTGCTACCGGGATTCGAACCACGGATCTCCTCTTATCCGGGGTAGGCGCGTTATCCAATTACGCTATAGCGGCACCTTACATTTCCGTGAATATATTGATCTTATACAGATAATATATATTAATCAATAAATGAGGCTTACAGTAGTCTCATTTTTTGATTAACGTATATTATTTTGTAAGCATGTTCCTAATTAAAGTCGGGATAGATGCACTTACCCCGCCTTTGGGGTAAGTGCATCTATTCTGTTTCTAAATCGTTAAAAATCGTTTCTGTTAAAAGATGATTTCTTTTTCTTTTTGGCAAAAAATTATTCTGAAAAAGCTTTCAGAAATAATATAATCGAAAACCTTGTATTATATTTTCGATAAGGTTAAATATAATATTCTTTTATTTAATTGGAGATTTCCTTAATTAATACTTGTAAGATACTTTTCGCATTATTATCGTAATAATTTCTTAAAACTCTTTTATTACAATACTTAATGATTTTAATTGTAACATGGATTTATAAGATTTTAACGATTATTTCATGGAATATAAAAATGTTTTAATTATGAAACTTATGGCCCATACCATAGTTTAATTAGTGTTCCAAAAATGTGTAATCAATTGAATTGTGAAAACATCCTTAACATTTTCGTAAATATTTTAATGTATGGTGATTTAATTATAAATTGAGAATAATTTCTATATAAATTTATTAAAATGAATTGGTCAGGAGTAAAACAATATTTAACAAATATTTTGTTGACCAATTCGTGTAATTGGTCAACAATTTATATTGTAACGTTAAGGTCGCCTGAAAACAGTTTAACCAGATCAAATGACATTTCTCTTTCATCTCGGAAATCGCGCGTTAGTCAGTAAAGTGGCATCTAGGTGGGTACTCGCTCGTTCATTCCTAGCGGCACAATATGTGCAGTGCAGCTAGCGGAAACACGGCTGGTCGGGGAACCGTTACAAGCGCAGTGTCACAAACATGGCAAGCATATAAAATGTTAAATTCCGAACATTCTACAGGCACACCTCCGACCTGTATTATTCTAGGTGTTTACATTGAATACAGCTTTCATTAAACTTATCAAATTTAAACAAATTTACAAAAGTTAATAAATATGCGGGTCCTTCTGTGGAAAAACATTGCTAAACGATCACAAAATTAACGAATAATCCATAAATATCGACAAGGCGAATCATAGAGGAGAAATAAGTATATGAAAGGTAACTTGTTTCTCTTGTGGTTAGGAATCTCGCCTCGTGATCCAAGTCGCGGGTTCGAATCTCACTCCAGACCAGCATGTTATTCCTATTTTAATAGCACAAGCGTTTAGCTTAGTTTGAAAATAGTAAGAATATTGATGTGACACATATTCCGTGTTCGCATCTCTAAATTAATAAAAAATAAATAAAAAAGGTTAGGTCAAATATTTTGTTTGTAAGCTAGGACCCCTTAGGTATCACCCATAAGACGCGAGCTTTAATGGTCCAAACTCTATTGACAAGACTACTCAGTGTCTAGAGATAATGACTGCTTTCTAGTAGCCCGAATAGGAAGTAGACCAGTCTGGGCGACTCGGTGGGCTAATGGAAAGATGTAAAGAAGATGAAGAGTCTCAGAACCATTAACACTTGAGTTAAACTTATCGTGTCAATACGTAGGTATACTTGGTATGCCGAGTATGAATACTAATGTTAAATCAAGCGTGAACGTCATTGTTGTATAGAGTTTGAGCGCTAATGTACAGAAATAGGCGACGAGAAATTAAACCACAATGAAGTGATCAATTTTTAAATATTTTAATTAAAAATCCCGTGTGCAGCAGGGTACGCCCAAAAAATTACACAAAGCGTTTAAATGAATTGAAAAGAGTAGATAAACTGATCAAGAAATAGATCCTTCAAGGCGATCGCAACCGACGCCGACGGTTCGTTTTAAGAATTACCAAAAATTTCCCAGATGACTCGTGAAAAATAATTCAACTATGCAGACCGTGTATATTGGGTTAATCATAAATATATAATTAGTATTTTTAGTCATAGCCCATTTGAATGTCTGACAGATGATGTGGAATCATACATGCATGACACAAATAGTGCATCGATAACTTTTAGCACATTATAATAAAAAAAGCACACCCATACCTATAATTATTTATACTGATATCAAAAATTAATAAACATGGTAGGTACCTGATAAAAATATTTCAATGACAGCTTATAAGGGATGAACGATAAACAACTTAGAAACCGTAGTAGTCCCAAAAAATTTAAGAAAATATAATTATTTTGCCTATTATAGTTATCGCATGTGATACTTCACCTTTATTATCCATATTCTCCTTTACGACTGACCCCCCCCCCCTCAATACTCCACCACAATATCTTAACTGTTTGACTATAATCTGGATTTAGATTAGTTATTAATAATACTTTTATAATATGGACTCCTTTAGAAAATTTAGTAATAAAATCACTCAAAATTTTAATAAATATATTTTCAAATGAATTTTTCATAATCGATATGAGTTACTGTAATGATAGTTCAACTTTTTGCAAAAAATAAGTCAGAAATATTGAAAAAAAATGCAAACTTTGATATTACACATCTCCATAACTATTGGTTTGTCATGGTTGCTTGAACATTTTAGACTCATAACATAGGCAGAAATTAAGTTTATGCTAATAGTTCTGGTACACCCTGTATAAAACTTAGCAAAGACGCGAACACTTGATTAATAAACGATATCTTCGAAACCTGCGGTGTCTTCTGCTGTGGTGTAGTGGTGAGAGTATCTGTCTCCCACCGGGGAGCTTGCGTTCGATTCCCGGTACCAGAATTTGTTTTCTCATTTTATTTTTGATTTTATTTCGATGTCTATTTTATTTACGAAATTTAAAGTTTTTTTTTAATCCTTTTTTTACGTTCTTTTTAATAAAATAAATAAATACTTATTCCTTAGGAACCGAGTTGCAAAAGTACCGTCATTTTTGACGGAGTACATCTAGTTAAAAATAAAAAAAATATTTTACTCGATTAACTAACACGAATGAAATAAGTTTTGGAGATAGCAGATTGAAAAAATTGTATTTTTGATGTTTATAGCGGTAACGTTGTGGTTGGACTTGATAATAAATTTTAATTAAATAACTTTGTATAAACCACTTCATTAATCACTTAATTATTTAAGTGGTTTATACAAAGTTATTTAATTAAAATTTATAATTCATTTTATTATTACATGAAAAAATTATGTTATGATTAAACATGTTAAACAAAGATTTCCCTTGGAACAAACACCATAGAGCCTCAAGCGTCATCAACATACTTGACAGAAAGGTGTAATATAATGGTATTGTTTTGCTACAATAACGGTACTGCATTCGCTGGTCAACTCTCCGAGGATTGGATGCAGTTTATTCTGAACGTCCAATCAGAGTAGAGAGCCGACCCGTTCTGAAACTGCCAAACGTAGAACCACTTTTGCAACGTGCTTTCCATGGTAGCTCATACAATTGTTCATACATTTCATTATCGTATGAACAAAGCACTAAGGAAATATGTAGTTTTTGGTTTCCGCTAGAAATTTCTATAAATCTTTCTTGAAGCTTTCTTATTATCAATTAATGTTTATTATGGATGTCTCACAGAGACGAAACTGTATTTTATTATTATTGTGGGAAAGTAGGTATAGAAGTCATTTTTATGGTGTATATCGGACTTACGACCGATCGTATGGTAGGCTTAAGTGATCACTTTACACATATGTAACGTTCGCCATTTCCACCATGATAGAATCCACCATTTTCCTTCCCCCTAAATCCCGACAGATGTCGCTGGCTGTCACAGGCCGGTATAATCGGTTTTTACAACACGTACGTGATGTGTGTCATATAATCCAAATATATACAACTTTCAAAAATTAGTAAGACATGGTATATTCTATCATGGTGGAAATGGCGAACGTTACATATGTGTAAAGTGATCACTTAAGCCTACCATACGATCGGTCGTAAGTCCGATATACACCATAAAAATGACTTCTATACCTACTTTCCCATAATAATAATAAAATACAGTTTCGTCTCTGTGAGACATCCATAATATACATTAATTGATTAATGATGTCTCTGTGACAAAGAAATCCAGTACTACCGTTCTGAAAGATTTGAACAAACTGAAAAATATTCTTTCTTATTATATTTACGGATACTTATACATTATTTTCTTAACCAAAATAGGAAAATAATTTATAAGTATCCATAAAGTGCACGGCAAATGTTGAAGGTAACAGGAATAGAGGCGTCCGCGAAAGACTTGGCATGATCAGATTCTACAATAATTATTGGAGGATGGTCCTGTTATAATCCTCAACAACCTTAGAGCATGTATGAGATGTATGAATGTAGCCAAAACAAAAGTTGTGTGCCAAGATAGAGGAATATGGCATTCTATCCTCTCTGCCTATCCCTGCGGAGAAACGGCGTGATGGTTAGTTAGTTAGTTAGTTAAAAATTATTATTATTACCGACTTTTGTAAGTACGCTAGCTGTAACCTATCAAAAATGACGTAACTTTCACATATCCGTTCCTAAAAAATAAGTATATAGTTATTTATAAAAAGAAAAAAAAGTTTTATAAAACAAGTTTAGGCAAAGTTACGGGGACAGACAGACAAACCGACGGGAGGCCTGACGGACGGATGGACAGACAACGGAATTATTATAATTGGGATTAGGCTATTATTATATACTAAGTATCACCCATCAAAAATAACGTATTTTGTTACATGTTTGAATTTCGCTTTTACATTAATGTCGTTTTGTTTACATTTAGGCCGCGAGTTTAGAGTCATCCAGAGTAGCATATCTTTTATTAGATAGATAGATGCAAGAGTTAATTAATTTTACCATTTTTAAAATCTGTACCTAATTAAAAAACGTTATTCCAAGCATGTGGGATGTACCAGGTTCGATACACGGCGTCAACAAGGTGCGTTTTAAATAAAGGTGAAAATAAAATACAGGGTTAAATTGAAAGTCGAAATATTACAAAGAGTTTAACTTTAATGATTTTTTTAATAATATTTTCTAGCCTCTTTAATATAGAATAACATGATGTTACAATAGGTCATTAATAAAGTGATAACTTTATTGACGGGTTCTTTTATGTTTCAATTATTTATGTAATATGACACGTAATTTCATCATGAAGCGTATATAAATTGATTAAATAAGCAACTTAATATTGATGTTGATACCTGATAGATGAAAGACTATATTTTATCAAAAAATCATTATTAAAATACCGTCCGGTTTAATTCGTATCAGTAAAAGTAACCGAAAAATTTTCTGTACAAAATTAAAATATGTCTTTTGTTACCTAAAAATCTCAATGTCTTCCTGTCTGTCTGTGACCGTATGTGTGTATCAATCAGACCCAAATTTTTCAATATTATCCATCAAGACCCGGCGGGTAACAAAGGCGACATTTTGCTCCTCCCCCTTTACCTCACTTCCTTCCCCAAATATATTCAGTATTCATATTTATACCTATTGACAGATCTGACCCAAATTTTGCATACTTATTCTTTAAAACCTGGTGGAAAATAAATATGTCATTTCCCTCAGGGAGTGGGTAAGTGGTGGGAAATATGGCCTTTGTTTTCTGCCGGGTCTTAAAGAAAAAATGTGCAAATTTGGCTCAGATCGGTCGAACGGTGCAGATTTGTATAGAAAATGTATCATGGGCAGGGGTGGTAAAGAGGGAGGGGGAAATGTCACCTTCGTTACCCGCTAGTTTCTTAAGGATAAGCACAATTTGATTTTTATACAGAACAGACAAACAGACATTGAGTTTTATAGGTATAGATAGAATCTTGATCATTTGTTTAGCTTTTGTTTAGTTTCTGTGTGTCGGTGGTGTAACGTTGATCTACACGTTATAGAAAATATTAAATATCTGACTTATGTATCAAAACTAAAAAGACACAATTTTTGTAATAATGAAGTATTCATTTTCACATCAAAATGACTCAATTAAGTTCTTATGAATGTACGAATTTTTTAATTAAATATATTTATTCATTACTCTCATTATTTATTATTATCTCGTATTTTCGGCTAGTGAATATTGCACGTCGCAGTTAAATCGAGTAAGAAAGAGCACGACATTACCACACATTTCATGTAGGACAGAGACGCCGTTGCTTGGATTTCGGTGAAAGAGAAAACAATATCCAAAGAGCACGGTAGAATCGCGTAACACGTGTTAGACAAAGACGGACTGCAGTCGACAATGATACGTCGGCGTGAGCGCACACAAATTTGATCTGACATGATTTCAAGATAATTTACTAAAATAATGTAAATATGCATGTTTATCTTACATAATTAAATAAAGGGACTTTAAAAAAGTCTTATCTATATTGAAAAAATATTTTTTTATCACATATTAAAAGTTTTGTCGATTTTCAATCATGTAACACGGTGTTACACCACCGTTCTCGAAGGTATTTTTAGCACAGTATTTTAAGAGTTAGAGGCTTTGCAAAGCAATGGAATCTCCCTCTCGCAAACTTAATTTTGAATAAATCTTTAATCTGGGCAACGTAGGGTACGGTACTAAAATATGAAACAGTTTAAATGATTCATATATTATGGTGTTGATCATTAATTCAGCGTTAGTAAAAACTAGTGACCGACCGAAGGTTCGGTTTCGGTTTCGGCAAGTTTCGGCAAAAAAATCTAGTTTCGGCAGAAAATCTGCCGAACCTTCGGACGCACCCAAACTCTGCGTTCGTGAATTATCGCGCGTCTTTCGGCTGACTTCGGGTAGGTCCGTGGCTCGTGTGTCACCCGCCACCAGCTGAGTTCGCTAGTAACTAATTATTAATTAGATTATCATACATTACCAACTGCAATTAAAAGATCTCAATAAATGAATAAATGTTAAATTTAGTCTTAAGAATGTTTTGATTGTAAAGGCAATCAAAATTAAAATACTCAATTAATGAGGTCGTTCCGTTATAATTTAAGTGTTGATTATTGAAAACCTTTTTTTCCAAGAAGTAATTAACATATTTTGTTCATTTTTATAATTTTTGTTTGTTTTATAGCAGTAACTTGAAGAAAAGATTTTTTTTTTCACATACTCCAATTATTGTTTCCTATTTCATTTAACACGTGTTAACTGTCTGTATAAGTGTAAAAAATAATCCAAATTTCAGTAAACAATAGATTTTTGACATGTCTTAAAATGTTTCGGTTTCGGTTTCGGCCGAAACCGAGACGGATACCGAAGATTCGGTTTCGGTAGAAAGTCCTGTTTCGGTCGGACACTAGTAACGTTTTGAATCTTCAATATTAATCGATCCCCGTGAAAGATTTTCCAACATTGTTCTTCCGTAATGTGTGCACTTCGTGGAGTACAGATGGGCCATGTGTAGTAGAACGGCGCCCAAGTGTATGCAAAGCGGGCATTGAACCCACTCGGGGAACAGGTAAGTACGCAGAATCAGTTCTAATTAACATTTTGGGTAGGCATGAGAACAGAATAATTAGTGGCGCCTTCAAACATCTGGAGAACTGAGTGTGTGTGTGTGTGTCGGAGTTGTTTGTTTCGGGTACGCAACGTTAATTAGTGCCACCCGTGGAGTGAGGACCACAAATGACGGAGACTTGAAATAATCACGGAAAATCATGTGCTCAGAATATCAACACATTTTTACAATATACCCATCATCCTAATCCTAGCAATTTAATCAATCAATATATTATAGATGTCTCACAGAGATGAAATTGTATTTTTAAGGGAAAGTAGGTATAGAAGTCTTTGGGTGTACATAGGGCGTACGACCTATCGTACGGCTGGCTGAAGTGATCACTTTACACAATGTAACGTTCGCCATTTCCACCCATGATAGAATACCATGTCTATTCAATTTTTGGAAGATGTGTATATTTAAATTATACCCCATTTATATGAGTTGCAACAATCCTTAGAGCGGCCGGCAACGAACGCCTTTTCATTCTCCTTAAATGACCACATATGTCACTAATGAGATATCTATTTTTGATTTTGGAGTTTGTTAACAATATCCTTTATCTGTTTAATGACATTCTTCCGAATTATTAGCATTAGACTAGAATATGCCAGAAATATTATTTCAAATTTAATCAAACTGCTGGGACATCATTAATCAATCAATATATTATAGATGTCTCACAGATGTCAAAAATCCAGTACTGTCCTGAAAAATTTGTACGTACTCAAAATATTCCTAGCAATTTAATCAGGATTCATACAACAATCTCACTTGATCTAGCTTCTCATCGGAATGATTCTTTATCAAGCATTTTCAGTTAGCAATAGTTTTTCTTGACGATATCTCTTATATTTCCAAATATGAAATATGACTGTCATGTATCGCTGACGGCGTTAATTACATATTAGATTTTCCTCGGTTAGATTATTCTGGAAAGAGTATGAAGACACCTATAATTCCCGATAAAATATACGTAACAATGGTTGTTTATATATTTTTATACACTGATAAACTCACAAGTTATTAGGTTTGTGGGTACATGCGATGTTTTCTTGATAACAATTATTCGAGTATAATAAAGAAATTTATTTTGCGTCTGAGTTTTGCGTAAAGGGATAAATGAGTGTCCATACTTTATACTAACAAGCGATTCATGGAAATAGCATCAAAGGGTTTTATTTTTTATTCAACGTTTTTAAAAAGAGCAAAATGATTTTGCGGTACCTAATATTATTAATATAATTAATAAAAATGTACTTTGTTTTCACCACTTATATTTTGAAAAAATCATTGGCCCTAAAACCTGATATTTTGAATATATAAGTGGTGAAAATAACGTACATTTTTATTAATTATAGTAATTTTTTGTGAATATAATTGGTTTATGCTTGATAAATCGATATTGCAGTAGTGTACAGTAGCATATTGAGTGCCAACAACTTGCAATATAAAGATTCAACGTGATTTAATGAAAAAAGTTACGAAAATAACGCATGAAATTTCGCATGTAACAAATTTGATGCCTTAGTATACGAGGCTATTTGGGTGATGCGCAGAATGGATCTCTCTAGAAGTGTAGATGCATTGTAGGGTCATCAAAATAAGATCTATCAAAAACATAACCTCGATTGTAGTGTTAAGGAAGACGGATTCCGGGGTTATTTTAGCAAAATTATTGTATGTAGCACAAATGTAAGTAATTTTAAAAGCTCAATTTCTCTTGGTGTCACCACAAAGTTCAAACCTTCATTCAGAAAAAAAATATTCTTCAAACAATTCATATATAATTTTTTAAATATTTTTATGAGTTGTATTACTGTAACGTTGATTTAGTGTAACTCTAAAAAGTAATATCAAACATAAAATAAAATAAATTTAAAAATTCTGTATAAAACAGATTTATGTATTTTGAAAAAATATGCAAATTTAATCTTAAAAATGTAATAATAACTTAATTCATTTTGTTTTTAAGAGTTAAAGAATTTGTGCGTATTTTTGCAAAAATAGCGGAAAAACGGTTATCGCGGAATCGGTTTTCGGGGAGTTAACTAATTTCTATAGATCATTTTGTATTATTTCTATCATAAAGAAAAGTTACTAGATCTGAATAAAATTTGAGATATATTTTAATTAATCAATTACACAAAAGATTCAATTTGATGATAAAAAACCTCCTCAACCGATAATATAATACAATGGTCACCGGATTATATGTAGATTGTACGAGTACTGTACATATATATGTAGTGCACATACAAACATTTTGATGTATGACATAGGTAAAAGCAAACGGAATATAATATTTTTATTTGATTTTCAGTGAAAAACTCGTGAAATGTTCAAATAAATAGAACGATATGAAAATATGAATTTCAACCGAAAAATTTGTATTCAGATAACGAAAAAATTCGAAGCTTTGACAGCATGTCTTGGCAGTTAAATTAATTGTTGAATATTCACATTTCACGTGTAAAAAGTAATGCAAATAGGTTGCGGTTGATCCTCAAATATATGTTTGTATTTAAACATGTTTTGATGTATGGATATAAATACGATCACAAGCAATATTAGTAAGCACAGGGTGATCAGTTTAACCATGTGATAGTTTGGAACATGGGTTTATAAAAGTGTCTGGTAGTTATCATCATTTAATTGGAATTTATGCGGGCCTGTTATTTCGTTATACTGAAGATACACAATTTTTCTCATTCATTCTCAAAATATATCATTTTATGGGAATTTATGCGGGCTTGTTATTTCGTTATACTGAAGATACACAATTTTTCTCATTCATTCTCAAAATATATCATATTAAGGTATAATTCATGATTTGAAACACTCAGAATTCAATTTTTCGCTAAGCTTGCATCGTATTAATCATACATTTTATTAGTCCCGAATACAATTGTTTGCGCTAACGGTATTGCAAATCTGCAACGTTGTCCATGGAACGCAGATTATGAAAAATCTCAAACTCAATACTGTACTTTTATTTTTGGTGTGATTTTTCCAAGCTTTGTCTCACATATTAACTGTCACGCAAATCTTTTTGTACATTTATTATTCTTTGAGCATGGTAAGTTTTGATTTAAATCTCCTCAGATACCATGCGCCTTCTATGTTTTCACAGTTTCTTAGAGAATTGCAATCAATCTCAGGATGAATTTAAGATTAGTTATATTTTTCACGTGTCTTTGATTTTCGTGCTCTTTTGTACTAGCTGTTGAAATAGCGGCTATCTATTTTTGTCTCGAGTTGATTTTTTAAAATGTTAATTACTTACGTAGGCAGAGGTGACAGAATGCTATACTCTTTTCTACTGGCACACCGCTCCTGCCTCGTCCACTATCATTTGACGTCTTCGGTTGCTGAAAATTATAGCAATACACCTCTGCAAATTTTGTTTATTTGATCCTTCCAAGTCTTTCGCAGAAGCCCTCGGTTCAACACGTTGTTAGCCATCCTCTCCACTCTCGTAAGTCTCACGTAACCAAACCATCTGAGCGAGTCTTTCTTTATTCCACCGACTATGCTACATCTCTACATACTCACTCTTAATTTGTTCAACGCTCCATAGATTTTCTTTAAATATTTAGGATCATATTTCGACTGAATAAAGTCTTCGTTCTATGTTTATACCGATAACATATTAGGACCATATTTTCACTGTATACAGTATTCATTCTATGTTTATACAGATAACATGAATCTATATATTAATTACTCCAAGCAATGTCGTTTCTGCATACTGATAATTTCTGTTGCCAGTTTAAAAAAAAACATTTTAGAGTACATTAAAAAGATTAAAAAATATAGGAATACGAACAAACTGATATCAAAAAACATCCAAATCCAAATTATCGAAAATTAAAATATCGGAATTTATAGATTTTTTTAAATATTTTCGTGGAATCCGTGTATTCAAAACAGCCAACGTAATTGCAGTCAACGAATTTTTGTGCTGGTCATACCACAGAATGACGCTTTATGACATTGACAGTAAGTATACGTTTACGCTTTTCTTTTTATTGTTTTTGCATTAATCTTGCTTCAATAAACGTTCAAAACATTTATTTATTAAACATTTATTACGCTTTATATTTTATTTAAACTGCAAAGTGAACTTAACCTTAGATGAACGTCATAACGTCTCTCATATAACCTCAAAAGACTCACAGCGCGTGGCGCGAATGTCATTTTACGTGTCATTTTCTCCGTATTTATACATAAATATTTTTTTTTTTCAGAATTTCGATGGAAGACTCAACATCACAAACCGGCAATTTGATAATGCGATTCGAGTTCACAATATGAAAGAAGAAATGCCAGACGTAGAGAAATGCCAGAAGAAATGTCAAACATAACAGAAGAGGAATGTGAAAGAAGGAATGCTGACCAGCGGGAACGTAAAAATGCTAGGCAAAGAGTGTATGCTGAAGGAAGAAATGCGACATCTTATTTTAAATGTGCAATACAACTGTGCTAATGCATTTGCATCTTTCGGAGTGCAAATAAGTGACATACCAGGTGTAGGCCCGTATTGTTTAAAAATTTCAGGTGAAGTATATCATAGAACGTCTAGAAGTTTGCAGAGTGATGGAGAGGTGCCGGCATATGCGCAACTATATGTTTACGATGCGGATGAAGCAGTCAGGGTACGTATGAGCCATCCGTCTAACCTTAGATGTCAACAAAATATAATGGAAACTATTGATAATGTCATCCGTCGTGTAAGTCCCTATGCTCTCCAATACAAAAGGTTGAAAGAAGCGGTTGAGGAAGAAGAATCTATAGTTGCAGAGCACGGGGGCCAGATGCGGAATATTCAACTACTCTTTACGCGTTCTTCGTTAGATGACCAAAGAAGGTATAATGCTCAATCTAATAATAATGAAGTCGCCATTGTGTATGTAGCAGATTACGAAGGTAGGTTACCGCCAAACGTAGATTTTGCTGTTCACCCTAAGAATGTAGGAGGTCTCCAGCGTATTAATATGTTATCAAAACATTTAGATCCGAGGGTTTTTCCATTGTTATTTCCATCAGGTGAATTTGGTTGGACTCTACAGCCTTAAATAATACAACATTAACTGCATGGTTTAAACTTAACCAACAAGATAATGAGGCACGTAATATTAAGTATCAGGATTTAACTAATTTCTATGTTTTTTCTAGCAATAAGCAGTGGAAGAAGAGGCAATGTGGCGGGGACAAGATTATTGGTCGCATGTCCCCCGATTCTCCTAGAAATATAGAATTATACCATTTAAGACTTATTCTTTTACAAGTGACTGGCGCTACGTCCTTTGAATCTTTGCGGACTGTTAATTTTTGTCTACTTCCTACATTTCGTGATGCAGCACGAGAATTAGGACTCATCGATGATATTGGAGAATGGCAGCGTTGCATGGCTGAAGCTTCAACGTATATGATTCCCAAAGCTCTTCGTGACCTATTTGTCTTATTAATGATTCATTGCCTCCCACCAGATCCGTTGCAGCTGTGGAACGATTTCAAAGATTTGATGTCAGAAGACTTTAGTCGTCAAGGTGCTACTGCAGAAATTGCACAAAATTGTTCCCTTCTGTATATTCAAAAGGCATTAATAAATGAAAATTCTTCATGCACATCACAGGGTTTGCCGGGACCA